>APFE031518984.1:60539-111975 GCA_000404065.3 Pinus taeda | reverse complement strand
TTGTAGCCAGAGACAAAGATGCCTGAACATGCCTTCAGTTGGCGATGTGGGACACTTCCTCTAGCAGAAGACTTCAGCTTCTTGCCAGTTTTGGAAGAGTTCCGGAAACAAAATTGAGAACACTTCCTCTAGCAGAAGACTCCAGCTCCTTGCCAGTATTGGAAGAGTTCCAGGAATTGCATTAAGCATTCCAGAGTTGTTGGTCATCCTTAAACCATCACAGGTTGAGACTTCCCTTTTCAGGTTGAAGTTTTACCTTTTATGCCGGGTGAGACCTCCCTTTTATGGTTGAAGGTTTCCCTCTTCAAAAACAATAGGAGCACTTCCTCTAGCAGAAGACTTCAGCTTCTTGCCAGTTTTGGAAGAGTTCCGGGAACTGCACTAAGCGTTCCAGTGTTGGTGGCTATCCTTAAACCACCGCCCTTTTTACCAACATTTCATAGAGCACATTCAGCCTAGTGCTGCCATGCATTATTGCACATTTTGTATTACAGCTCTTTTCTTGGACTCATACATAACCCTTCGGATTAAGGAGGGGAATGTTGGACACCTAATCCTAAAGGGTTAGCGTGGACGCCGAATGGACAAAGCAGTCCAAGAGACCTTGAGATGTGAATCCCAACGGTCACCAAATGTACTATAAATGTATATCAAATTGTTAATAAAATTGTATCGCATGCTTTATCTTTCGTAATTGTTTCTCCCTCACCATGTCTGTTTAACATTAACCTCAAGCATCCAAGTCCTTTCTTCTCATGGGATTATGAAGTGTTGACCCTTTTGGGGTACATGTAATAGCCAACCCAAAAGAAAGGACAACAAGGAGGGCATAGATTGAGTGTGTTAAGTATGGAAAGGACATGGCACATTATCCTTATCAAAGTTCCCAAATAGTAACCTTCTCCCCAAGGGTGACCACATTTGACAATAAGATTATTGTTGATCACCAAGGTGAATCAAGGCAAAAGGCATAATTTCCGAGCATCATAATTCATTATCTAATTCAACCCATGATCCTTACTTATATGTCAAATATGTTAAATGTAAACACTTAGTGTGAAACAATAACTAGTGTACCTCACATGTTAGGGCACCATCATCAGCAAATGCATGATTTGAGAATGATATATAAGGCATCTATGGACTATTGTCTATGTAGGATGTTTGTTAAATTATGGTATGTTCTATGCTTAGAGAAATTTACTTCAATTCTTCTTATTAGCCCAATGTCAATTCTCAGAATAACAATCACATTAGCATAAAAGTAAAATGCTGATAGAACATAAATGAAATCAACAGAAAACATGACAAGACAAGAGACACAAGATGTGGCGCTAGCCAGGGACAAACCCCAATGTGGGGAAACCCTTTGATCAATTCTTCTATATTCTTCAATGATTCAGCAGAGAGAGAGAGAGAGAGATAGTACAATATCACAAATCTGTGATTTACAAACAAAGCCCTATAAACACACAAAAATGTTTTCTAAAGAAAAAGAAATCATTTGTTTCAACTGCAATAAGAAAGGCCACACAACTCCAAATTGTCTAGAAAAGAAGAAAGAAAAATCAAAGAAAAAGATGTCGTACAGAAATAAGAAAGGAAAAGTTAACTTCTTTGATTTACCCAGTAGCTGTGATGAACTTCTATCTTCTGCTTTAGAGACAGAAGATGAAATAAATTATGTTTATTCTGATACATCTTCTGATGAAGAATTGTGCAGGGATCCACACTGCACAGAATGTAGAGATTGTGATTGTAGTGATCCAGACATTTGTAACTGCAATACAGTCAGGATGATGAAAACAGACGATGATGAGGTGAGCAGGAATCTATTCATGCAGATGATGGCAGCCATGGATCTCCAAATCAAGGAGATGTATAAATCCTTATTGACGGATCACCTCACTAAGACATCTTCCAGTTCAAAGAAGTCTCCTAACAAAGGGTATGTGCCCCCTGCATCCTTATTCTCAATAGAAGCTTTGACAAGGCAGTTTAGAAATGAAGATTTCGGAGAAGATCTGCTACAAACATTGCCTGCTATTCATCAGGCTATTAAAGAATTGAGAAAGACAATAAAAGAGAATAGGAGATTATGCATAGAAAACCATAAAGAATTGAGCATAAGATTGATGAATGCGCAAGGAGCATCATCCTCACAAGATCCTGATACATCAAGAAAAACAGAGAACTGGACATTTCATGCAAACCCAATGATGACACATACACAGCAGCATGATAGTTCAGGTGAAGAAGATGAAGAAAAGGATAGAAAAGATTTTGGTTGCAATATCATGAACAGAGACGTCATGTATTGTGTGAAAATGAAAGTCAATCTTGGAAACTAGTATGAATATTGGAAAGTTCTTATGGATACAGGTTCCAGACTAAACATTGAAGCGACACTGTAGTAAGCATGAATCACCGGGGACCAACTCCCTGCCCCAAGGTTACTACAACAAGTGGAGAAATGATATCTGTGAAAGGTTACCTTGGGATACCTTTTCTTTATTCCGCATAATGATATCATTTATACAGGACCTTTCACAGATATCATTATGCGGAATAAAGAAAAGATATCCCAAGGTAGAGTGGAGAAATTCAGATATTTTATTATACGATATATGCACAAGTTACATATGCGATCACAGGTTATAGATAAGAATCTTCTTCCTCAGATGGACTGTTGTGGCATTTAGTAGATATAAGTTAGCAAATGCATAACAAATCTACAGGCTACCTGGCCAACGCGCAGACTGAATCTAAAAGATTAAAAGAGCTGACTTTCTAACAGATTCGGCCACTTTAGGTTCACATCGGCGTCAAGCACTGATGCGCAGGCTTCTCAAATCTCCTAATGACTCGAGTGTTTCTCGTGTTGCAAGCAGATCAGACTTATAGTCCGCAGATGCAGAGCAGGAGAAATCTCGACTAAAACTCTAGACTAGACTCCAACGAATGAATCTTACTCAGAGGCTTCCTTCTTTTATAGCCCCTCGAGGGAACAAACATCCGTTAGCTCTATGATTACAAACTGATGACTCAAAAGTCTTGATGCTGTACTGGCTAAGGCTAAAGTTAAAGCTAGATTCGGGCATGGGAGAATTTTCCCCATGTTATCTCGTCCCTTCTCCTTTTACAGATAGCCAGAGGCATGTGGGGACTGAATCTAGGACATTTATTGGGATTACAAAGTGGAAATTTCTAGTACGAGGGAATCCACGAAAGCTCGATAAGACTTAAAGATAAGATAGATATCTATACAAAGATTACAAAGTGGAGATTTCCAGTACGAGGGAATCCACGAAAGCTCGATAAGACTTAAAGATAAGATAGAGATCTGTACAAAGATTACAAAGTGGAGATTTCCAATACGAGGGAATCCACGAAAGCTCGTCCAACATCATAGTCAGTTGGAAAGACATCAATCAAAAGTATAGTAATCAATCTGAGGATAGGTGTAATATTGGTAATTCCACCTTTCAATCAAATAATTTGAATAATATTGTACCCATACTTCTTTTTCTGATTCCCAAGTTGCATCATCATGTGGGTCTGGCAAATCCAAATAGTTCTTGTTCATGAATGGATTCAATTCTGGATCAGTCTGTTGGTGAAATTCTTCATAATTGGTACTGGGGAGAATTTTTCTACATTTGTAATGATTCATTACAAACCATCTTACATGACCACATCTCCTGACTCCATTCAGAAAATCTGGACTGCTTAGATCTACTAAATCTTTTATCGTTTTATACAACACATGGGTCCTCAGCATGCTGGGGGTACTGAAATTTGGTATCTTTAGCATTGTCAATGAGTAAGGGTTCATGACTAGTGGGGATAGCCCGTATCTTTTCCACCAATCCATGAACCAATCTGGGACTGGGTCATCTTCTTCCATATCTTCAACATGCATATCTTCAAATAGAAAAGAAAACTGCAAGGAATAAAACATGTTAGTGGAAAAATTCTGTAGATTCATTGTTGCATAAAATGCTTGTTGTTGTCGGTCAGGATCATAATTTTCTCTGTGCAGATGGTTGTCAAATCTTCTGAAGGTTATATGGCAGCTGGTAATCCTGTTATCATCTTCATGATCTCTTTCAATCCTATAAGCAATACTCCCAATCTGCCTTAAATAATCTAAAGCTTCAAGGGCTTCATCATTTGCTTCATCTTGATGGGGGTCTGTCCAAAGAAAATCAATACCCGTTCTATATCTGACTTCTTTGATTGGTCGCTAATCTTCATCATGATCTAAAAGAGTTTCATTTAGACTGTAGGATATCCAACCAGAAGAAGTTTCAATTTCTACTATTTCTTCATTCCTCCTAATGAAATTGCATTTTAAACTCATTATTGAATGTTCAGACAAGAATTCCCTACTTAGCATGTCTGCAAAACTATTCTTGTCTCCCTTAACAAATTCAATATCAAAATTACACTGACTGAGCTGCATAATCCATCTTACAATAACGACGTCTTCAAAGTCACACTTATGAATGGTGGATTTTAGTGCTTGGCAGTCTGTTCTTACTGTAAACCTTGTGTAGATAACAAAATATCTGAATTTTGCTATTCCAAGGCAAACTACTCTGAGTTCTTTTTTTAAGCTTGACCAATTTAATTGATTTTTAGCCCAAAGACCGGAAGCATATTGACAAACTTCAACTTCATTCTTACTGTTGGGATTCTTTTGGCACAGAACTGCTCCCCATCCTTCATGGCTTGCATCTGTCATAATGATTTTTTCCCATTCTTCTCTGATCGGGGAAAGTGGCTGGATATTTCTTACTTTCTCCTTTTATTGTTCTGATGGCCTTTGTACATTCATCATTCCATGGGATCAGATTCTTTTGAAGTCATTTGTTCAACAACTTTCTTTCTTGTGCACAATGTTTTAGGAACTTTGAGATGTAATTCAGACTTCCTAAGAATCTTTGCAATTGAGTTCTATCTTTAATCTCATCAGGAAAATGATCAACAAAATTCATACTTCTTTGAATTACAGTATAGGAGCCATACTGTATGTTGAATCCTAAAAAGTCGATCATGGGTCTAAACAGCTTCATTTTGGATTCTGATAATACTATTCCCATTTCTTTGACTCTGTGCAAGAAAATCTTCAGATGTTAAATATGATCAGTAATATTATCAAAATGGATTAGTAAATCATCAATATATTTTTTTAGGAATTCCTCCATTCCTTCAAAAGTTTCATCCATTATCCTTTGAAAAGCTGAAGGGGCATTAATCAGGTCGAATGGCATGATATTCCACTCATAGTGTCCTTCAGGTACTGAGAATGCAGTTTTCCACTTATCTTCTTCTTTGATTCCGACTTGCCAAAATCCAGATTTTAAGTCGAATTTGTAGAAAATCTTTGATCTAGATATTTGAGCAAGTATGATAGAAGGTTTGGGCAAAGGATAGGCATCATAATCCAGAATATCATTTAGGGGTTTATAGTTAACCACTAACCTTGGCTTTCCCCTGGTAATCTCAGTGTGTTTGTTAACATAGAATGCAAAGCATGCTATCGGGCTCTTACTTTTTCTGATGAGTCATTTCTGTAAGAGGTCTTTGATTTCTGCTCTGCACATTTTCATCTGTTCTTCATTCATCGCCACTGCTTTAGATCTTCTCAGTATTCCGCTGAAATCCTTTTTGAGCGGAAGTTCTACTTCTTGCTTCTTGATATGCCAAAAGGCATTTGGATCATCTGAGCAACATTCTTTAAACTTAGCAGTGAGGCTTGCTATTTCTGTAGCAAATTTCCCATTATCCAAATGTTCTTCTGTTTTCAAAATTTCTTTCTTTATTTCCATTTTGGCTAATAGATTTTGCATTCTTTCAATCCTTTTCAACCTATTAGGCAAATTAGAATTTATGAATGGAAAGAAAATTTTTGTCTTCTAAACTGACAAAATAGCCATACCTTTGACTACTATTGTCAAGCTTGGAAACCAGTATGAATATTGGAAAGTTCTTATGGATACAGGTTCCAGACTAAACATTGTAAGCGACACTGTAGTAAGCATGAATCACCGGAGGCCAACTGCCTGCCCCAAGGTTACTACAGCAAGTGGAGAAATCGTCACCAGACATGAAGCAGAGGTAGATGTATTCTTGAGTTTGACTGACAAGATTGGTGTTCATCTAGTCTGCCCAATAGTCTCAAGAATGGATTGTGCCATGTACATTGGCACTCCTTTTTTCCAGAATTTCGAGAAACATGGAGCTAAGTTTGACAATAGCAGTCAAAGGTATGGCTATTTTGTCAGTTTTAGAAGACAAAGAAATTTTCTTTCCATTCATAAATTCTAATTCGCCTAATAGATTGAAAAGGATTGAAAGAATGCAAAATCTATTAGCCAAAATGGAAATAAAGAAAGAAATTTTGAAAACAGAAGAACATTTGGATAATGGGAAATTTGCTACAGAAATAGCAAGCCTCACTGCTAAGTTTAAAGAATGTTGCTCAGATGATCCAAATACCTTTTGGCATATCAAGAAGCAAGAAGTAGAACTTCCGCTCAAAAAGGATTTCAGCGGAAAACTGAGAAGATCTAAAGCAATGGCGATGAATGAAGAACAGATGAAAATGTGCAGAGCAAAAATCAAAGACCTCTTACAGAAAGGACTCATCAGAAAAAGTAAGAGCCCGATAGCATGCTTTGCATTCTATGTTAACAAACACACTGAGATTGCCGGGGGAAAGCCAAGGTTAGTGGTTAACTATAAACCCCTAAATGATATTCTGGATTATCATGCCTATCCTTTGCCCAAACCTTCTATCATACTTGCTCAAATCTCTAGATCAAAGATTTTCTCCAAAATTCGACTTAAAATCTGGATTTTGGCAAGTAGGAATCAAAGAACATAAGTGGAAAACTGCATTCTCAGTACCTGAAGGACACTATGAGTGGAATATCATGCCATTCGGCCTGATTAATGCCCCTTCAGCTTTTCAAAGGATAATGGATGAAACTTTTGAAGGAATGGAGGAATTCCTAAAAAAATATATTGATGATTTACTAATCCATTCTGATAATATTACTGATCATATTAAACATCTGAAGGTTTTTTTGCGCAGAGTCAAAGAAATGGGAATAGTATTATCAGAATCCAAAATGAAGTTGTTCAGACCCATGATCGACTTTTTAGGATTCAACATACAGTATGGCTCCTATACTGTAATTCAAAGAAGTTTGAATTTTGTTGATCATTTTCCTGATGAGATTAAAGATAGAACTCAATTACAAAGATTCTTAGGAAGTCTGAATTACATCTCAAAGTTCCTAAAACATTGTGCACAAGAAAGGAAGTTGTTGAACAAACGACTTCAAAAGAATCCGATCCCATGGAATGATGAATGTACAAAGGCCATCAGAACAATAAAGAAGAAAGTAAGAAATATCCAGCCACTTTCCCCGATCAGAGAAGAATGGGAAAAAATCATTATGACAGATGCAAGCCATGAAGGATGGGGGGTAGTTCTGTGCCAAAAGAATCCCAACAATAAGAATGAAGTTGAAGTCTGTCAATACGCTTCCGGTCTTTGGGCTAAAAATCAATTAAATTGGTCAAGCTTATAAAAAGAACTCAGAGCAGTTTGCCTGGGAATAGCAAAATTGAGAGATTTTGTTATCTACACAAGGTTTATAGTAAGAACAGACTGCCAAGCACTAAAATCCACCATTCATAAGTGTGACTTTGAAGACGCCGCTATTGTAAGATGGATTATGCAGCTCAGTCAGTATAATTTTGATATTGAATTTGTTAAGGGAGACAAGAATAGTTTTGCAGACATGCTAAGTAGGGAATTCTTGTCTGAACATTCAATAATGAGTTTAAAATGCAATTTCATCAAGAGGAATGAAGAAATAGTAGAAATTGAAACTTCTTCTGGTTGGATATCCTACAGTCTAAATGAAACTCTTTTAGATCATGATGAAGATTGGCAACCAATCAAAGAAGTCAGATATAGAACGGGTATTGATTTTCTTTGGACAGACCCCCATCAGGATGAAGCAAATGATGAAGCCCTTGAAGCTTTAGATTATTTAAGGCAGATTGGGAGTATTGCTTATAGGATTGAAAGAGATCATGAAGATGATAACAGGATTACCAGCTGCCATATAACCTTTAGAAGATTTGACAACCATCTGCACAGAGAAAATTATGATCCTGACCGACAACAACAAGCATTTTATGCAGCAATGCATCTACAGAATTTTTCCACTAACATGTTTTATTCCTTGCAGTTTTCTTTTCTATTTGAAGATACGCCTGTTGAAGATATGGAAGAAGATGACCCAGTCCCAGATTGGTTCATGGATTGGTGGAAAAGATACAAGCTATCCCCACTAGTCATGAACCCATACTCATTGACAATGCTAAAGATACCAAATTTCAATACCCCCAGCATGCTGAGGACCCATGTGTTGTATAAAACGATAAAAGATTTAGTAGATCTAAGCAGTACAGATTTTCTGAATGGAGTCAGGAGATGTGGTCATGTAAGATGGTTTGTAATGAATCATTATAAATGCAGAAAAATTCTCCCCAGTACCAATTATGAAGAATTTCACCAACAGACTGATCCAGAATTGAATCCATTCATGAACCTGAACTATTTGGATTTGCCAGACCCACATGATGATGCAACTTGGGAATCAGAAAAAGAAGTATGGGTACAATACTATTCAAATTATTTGATTGAAAGGTGGAATTACCAATATTACACCTATCCTCAGATTGATTACTATACTTTTGATTGATGTCTTTCCAACTGACTATGATGTTGGACGAGCTTTCGTGGGTTCCCTCGTACTGGAAATCTCCACTTTGTAATCTTTGTACAGATCTCTATCTTATCTTTAAGTCTTATCGAGCTTTCGTGGATTCCCTCGTACTGGAAATCCCCACTTTGTAATCTTTGTACAGATATCTATCTTATCTTTAAGTCTTATCGAGCTTTCGTGGATTCCCTCGTACTGGAAATTTCCACTCTGTAATCCCAATAAATGTCCTAGATTCGGTCCCCACATGCCTCTCGCTATCCGTAAAAGGAGAAGGGACGAGATAACATGGGGAAAATTCTCCCATGCCCGAATCTAGCTTTAACTTTAGCCTTAGCCAGTACAGCATCAGGACTTTTGAGTCATCAGTTTGTAATCATAGAGCTAACGGATGTTTGTTCCCTCGAGGGGCTATAAAAGAAGGAAGCCTCGGAGTAAGATTTATTCATTGGAGTCTAGTCTAGAGTTTTAGTCGAGATTTCTCCTGCTCTGCATCTGCGGACTATAAGTTTGATCTGCTTGCAACACGAGAAACACTCAAGTCATTAGGAGATTTGAGAAGCCTGCGCATCAGTGCTTGACGCCGATGTGAACCTAAAGTGGCCGAATCTGTTAGAGAGTCAACTCTTTTAATCTTTTAGACTCAGTCTGCTCGTTGGCCAGGTACCCTGTAGATCTGTTATGCATTTGCTAACTTATATCTACTAAATGCCACAACAGTCCATCTGAGGAAGAAGATTCTTATCAGTAACCTGTGATCGCATATGTAACTTGTGCATATATCGTATAATAAAATATCTAAATTTCTCCACTCTACCTTGGGATATCTTTTCTTTATTCTGCATAATGATATCTGTGAAAGGTCCTGTATGAAGAATGGATACTAGTACGTCCATCTGGGGATGGTAAGAGACTATATTTTCTATTCCACCTATGAGGGCTTTGGAAAATACAGTCCATCGATTATCAAGCAGGGCTGAGAAAACATAAGCTCTTTGTCCTTTCCTATGTAGAGCATTTAGCCCAACTCTTACCATCCCCAGAGGGACGTACTGGTATCCATTCTTCAAAGCAACTTTAATTTGTCGTTCTTCTAAGAGAGGAACAATCATAATAAGATTAAGATTTAAATCTGTTTGAACTGCCTTTTCACGGATTTTTATTTGACTTAAGGCCCTAAAGTGGAATGGAGAGAGTCCTCTATACACTTTTGCAGGGGATACTGGAGGTAATTTCCAGTTTATCGTAGGATTTAATTCTTCTTGTTCAATAGAGGCATGTTTTCCAGAGGAGGAATCAGAATAACATAAACTTTCTAGTCCTGATTTTAATTCATCTTCATTCTGAACATCTTTAAAATGCTTTGATCCAAACATGCCTTTCGAGCTAGAAAGAGCATCCATTTGAGAAAAGAGAGAAATTACTGAAGGAGAATACCCGGAAAAATCTTGCTGATGGAGATCAAGAAGTTTTGCGGCTTCCTCGACTCGAATTCTACGCCAGACGTCTTCAACACCCTTTAAACGCCGAATGCGGCAACCACAGGCTACAAATGCTATTCCCGACCTCAACAAATTCGCAATCCACTCAGACAATATCTCACAGTCAACATCCACTCAAACAAAGACTTGGCTCTGATACATGAGCTCTACCCTACATGAGCTCTACCCTACTCATTAGCCATCACCTAGTTCCTCAAGCATATAATGCTTTATCTAAAGAAAGGAACTCTTGAAAGTCTTAACCTTGTTGAGTGAGAAGTTGTTACATCCATAGAATTCAAAACCGGAAACAGTGACCGGACTGGTCCACCTATCAAACCGGGTTTCAAACCAAACTGGTCAAATTGGGACTGGTCAGATCTCAAGAACTAGTCTTTAAAAAAATACATGAAATAATTATTTTTTAATGAAAAAAACTATTTTTAAGATTTAAAACCATGATTCCAAACCAATAGAGACAAAATATGAAAAGTTTGCTCATCTATATATCGTATAATTTTTAGGATTTAAAACAATGATTCCAAACCAATAGAAACAAAATATGAAAAGTTCTCTTCTATATACCATATAATGGCACCAAGTGCAATACATATCAGCAACAAAATACATAATCAATGAGGCTCTAAACGGCCTCTAGAGTCCAAAATCAATGCTACAAGCTATGGGGCCACTGGTCTACTACAAGTCTACATATCAGTGATCAACATGATCACTTCTCATCACAGTCAAACTCTGTTGAGTCTTGACTCTCAAACTTTTGCACTGCTTGAGTCACAAACTTCTCAGTGTGTGGAGTGACTTGAATCGCAAACTTATGAAGGTATTCAGCCGTAATATGCCCTATTATTTCATTTGGTGCCCTACATGGCTTTACATGGCCTCCTATCCCAGCCAAGTGTTGTTTGAAGCTGTAGATACTAAATACCCCCTCCTTCAATAGATTTTTGGTAATATTTGCATATCATTTTACCATCAATCATATCACAATGAGCCCATGCAGTGTCCTTGGTTTTTGGAGGCATGTTGGCTACTACTTACCCCAAGCTCTCTGTTGTTCCACTACTCCAGCAAAAATTTAACACTCTCCAAGCTCCCAATGAAGCTCACAAAAACTCCAAATGAGATGTGTGAGGCAAATGAATGGGGAAACATCCTTTTAAAGGCTTGGAGGGGTTGTTTTTGGAGGGAAGCAACCCCTAGTTTCCCTCAAAACCACATAAAAAACCAAGAAACTGCCTTCAGTGGGGTCCATAGCCGGCCTGACAATAAACCGGTTGGTTTATTATGGAACCTGCTGGTTTATGGGAAAATTGGCTGGTTTTGTCATAAACCAGTTGGTTTATGGCCGGTCAAACACAAAAATTGCCTTCCAATAACAGATGACCCTGTTTTTCTACCAGTTTGAAGGTCAGGGCTAATGAACCAGCCAGTTTCACTGGTTTACGGTTCAAATTGGCCGGTTTTGAATACTATGTTTACATCTTAAAGGGTATTGGAAAAATGTAAAAGCAAGCTTGGTCTCCTAAGCTATGCATCCAAATAAATATAAATCACTAAATTTAAAAGCACACCAAAGGGGTAGAAAAAGCAAGCCGAGGAAAGGGGTAATTCATGCCTCCATGATTGCTCCCTCACATTTATACGCTCAGGATGTTGAATCCCCATTAGTTGTTCTCATGGCTGTGGCACCTGCCTTGAAGTCTTTCCCGCTCCGTAGCCATCATTATCGCACAGTCACACACACCTATGAATTGATGGGCTAACTTGGGGCAGGTCATCTCCAAAGCTATGTCTGTGGCAGTGAATCACCCCTGAGGCTTATCTGTAGCAGTGAATCATCTCTGAGGTATGGTCTATGGCAGCAAACTGTCTCTGAGGCAAGCAAGGGCTGGTTTTGAGTTGACTGTGGCAGCGGATTACTGTTCTGGGGTAGCGTGGAGGGTGGAGCCCCTTCTCCATGACAGTAAGGTTGGAGACCTCTTCCGGAGGTAGCAGCGAACTGTTTGTGGTTTATTGAAGCTGTGGGAGGCTAATACAGGCCTGCCCGAGGTAAAGGGCAGCTGAGGATAAGTCCCATGTGGCAGCGGAAGAGTAAGGTGCTATCCCTAAGGCTGCTGGTAACAAACAAGATAGTATAATTATTAATCAGAAGCAGCAAGGTTTAAGAGGGTGCCAGCTGATTGGGACCAAAGCAGCTAAGAACATCAACAATGTGAGCAACCAGTGAGACTGGTTATTGTGGTTATGACAACAGATCTGAGATAGGTCTCTAAGTAATGATGGTTAACCTAGTTTATGTCTTCTCTGTTTGTGATGTTGTGAGTCTGTAATCACTTGTTGAATCAGCATTAGTTTATAAATAGTTGTGGAATCAACTGACTGCCAAACTCTTTATTGTACTGCAGCTACTGCTATGTATCCAATTAAAGAGCATCATCATTTCACAGATTAATGAACACTGTAATACTGTGATGAAATACCATTGTTTCATGTATTCATTGAAAACCCTAGTTCAGAATTGTGCCCTAAGTGTAATTTTCCCAAGAGGGATATGACAGGGAGAACTCAGAAACCTTTATTAAAGAAATCATGGAAAGCATGTAAATGTTGAAAGCTAGGAAAAACTTTAAGGGGGGAAAGCTTGATAATAAAGCAGGGGGGAAGTTATTTTGAGGGTGAGATCTTGTTGTCCAATATAAAGTCTAGGAAATCACAGTGACCCATACCCAAGAGTAGAAGGGTTGAAGGACTAAGGAAAAAGTGATCACCTTTTTCACTGGCAAGAACTATCCGAGAAACATCAACTAAGAAAACCCAAGGAGACGGAGAACTTGTTACATGAGGTTATTGAACCTATCAACAGCTGGAAGAACAGATGTCAACCCAACTACAATATCCAAAATGGAGGAGTAACTGTCAAAGCAAGTGGTGCCACCTAACTCAAGTAGAGCCAGGAAAGGGTTACAAGAATCCTACCAACTTGTAATGGATTCTTGAGGATGTGTAGCATAAAGGGAAAGGTTGCAAATTAGAAGAGGGTGTTTTATTATCTGCTTTGTTCTTTGGGGCAAGCAGAAGATCATGGAGCCAAGGGACAACATGTTCGTGTTGCAAGGTCCATGGATTCATAGCTTGACAATAAGTGAAGCACAGTGGTAGAAGTCATGTAGCAAGCTCAGAACCAGTGGAGTGTTAAGCTTGCTAGAGCACAACATTAAGAAGACTGTTTATCAAACAAGGGAGCCAAGCCAGTAGATATCTTGAGCAAAGCCTAAGCAATAGTGTCTAAACAAAACTAGAGCAGGCAACCCAAGCAAGCCATTGGAGAGCCCAACTTATGACAGAGAACAATTAGAGGAAGCTTGTATCAGAATTGAGCAAGAGACCATTGAGTTGTACCAATGCCTGAAATAATCCAAGGCCATTCAGAAACAATGCCAAGACACTGTAAGAACTCTACAAGAGCCCTAGGCAGAGGTGAAAATCGTTGATAATCTTTGTAATGGAGTAAATACTTAATTAAATATGAAGTTTATTTACTCAGACTGGGTATTTCTCCAGTTAAAGAAACTCGTTTGTGTACTAGGGATGTGTGTGTTTTCTGTTATTCCTTTTCTGCTGCAGATTTATTCAAGAATTAAAATAATAGGGTCAGCATATTAAGACAATGTCGCCCGGGTTAAAGCTGCAATTATTATAAGACTTCCTTGCTTGTCATCAGAATCCATTTTAAGTGCCATTGAGTAATTCCAACTTGGTTACTAGACACAAGTAAACATGAGTATTAGCAACATTTCCTTTTTAACAAAGAAACAATCATCCATACTGGTCATTAGCTGTTGCTGATTTTAGACTAAAAAACAAATTCATGAACATCATCATGAAATCGATCTCAAAGTTATAGTGGTTTCTTCTAGTAACTGAGTATAAGGAGGGAGCTACCAAGCAAGGGAGCAGACTTCCTTAGTTGCCTCCCACTCATGATCTGTCAATCAAGATGTGTCAACTATGAACAGTAGAAAGAGCTCTATCCATTTGTTCTCTACTTTGGGTCTATTATGTCAGCCTTGCAACATCATTTTAAAATCAAATGGCAGCCTTTTCTGGATTACCACATCTAAAATTGATTACTATATAAAATATGACCTGACCCTGCTGGCTTTGATTAAATGGAATAATAAATTGTAACCTTCCACATAATAGGTGGTTCTCAAGGGTGGTCGCCAAGGTAGACCAGCAGATGGTGATCTACAAGGACCTAATGGTTTGGAAGAAAATCAAAGCATTTGAATCAGGAAAGCGATTGGTAAACGAAAGTGAGAAGATGGATTGATCCAATACACCAGTCGTAATAAGTGACAATTTTGAAAAGAAGAAAATCTGAAATAAAAATTGTGACAGGTTGATGATAAATTGCTAGTTTGAGTAGTTGATGACAACAAAGTTTGAAGACAGAAGGTATGGTTTCCTTAATTATAGCTATCTGGCACTAGAAATCCTGGTTAGAGTGGTTGGTTATCCATCCAATTTGGGTATGGTTAAATCATGTGACTACCATTTACACTGTCAGATGTGTATTTGTGTCCAGCATGCTAATTCCATGAAGCGGGAAGAATTCAGTGCTAATAGAAAGCTATGTTTTTTGAGGAAATTTTGGTTCTTCTCACATGCAGTTAGAAAAACATATCATTCTTCTCAGCTTTCTCCATTTCAGCACATATCAATGATTCAATACTATTCACTAAGGTGCCTGTTGAGGGAAGCACTTATGTGATCTAGAGTATTTAGTCACCATGATCATTTTTTCTACAAGAGGCAGGATTGCAGCGAGTGTGTATCCTCGAAGTAAGAGCATGTGCACCTAATAAGTTCAGGGCATGTGTTCAAATACCAAGTCTGATCTATTCAATCTAAATCACGGTGCCAGTTACTAAGAATCTACAGTGACTAATTGGAAAAATTCTGATCAAATTCGACTCTCAGGTGGAGTTAAATGTACTTACAGCAGTCAATGTCACTATCCATTCCTAAAAATAGAGAATGTTGAACAAGCCTTTCAATGAAGATAAGATAATGTTATTAATGACCAACAGTTGACAACAACGTTGGTCAATGGGACTCAAAATTACAGTCAATGTGAATAAACAGTGGGAGTGTGAAAGCAACTCCTGTCACTAATGTACTGAAAGCGGAGAAAGAGCTAACTACTTAATCAATAGAAACACAAGTATTACAGCTACAAATCGAATATTACTTACTGTAGCACAAGGCAAATGGAATGCAAAACACTATCCATGTGATCAATGGTCTGCTTCTGCATCAGTCATTGACTCTGTCATAATCCACCAACAATTACAGTGCCTATCATGGATCAGTGATCTACTTGCGACTATCAGAAACCTTAAACATTGGTGCTCAATCAGGTAAAATACACATGACAAGGACCATGCATGTAAACTGGCCATTTGATAGTCAGTCACATTAAATTACAATCCCACCCATGTTCTAACTTCTGCTCTCCAATGAGCCACCTATCCTAAAGTTACGCTCAATGTTCACTTGGATGATTACAAAGCACTAGATAATGCCTGATATAATGCATAAACTTCGACAAAAATCTCAAAGAGTCGCTGGTTTCCTAGTGAGAGAAAACCCCATCCAACAGTACTGTTAAGTAAACTAGCCAGAGATTTCAAGTTAAATGCCTTGTAAGGGATTGACCTAGAAAAATAATTTCTCTCTCTATGTCTCTCAACTCTTGTAAGGTGTTGACCTAGAAAATTAAGTTCTCTATGTCCCTCTCTCTGGTAAGGGATCGATCTAGAAAATTAACTTCCCTCTCTATGTCTCTCTCTCTCTTTGGTAAGGGATTGATCTAGAAAATTAACTTCTCTCTCTGTCTCTCTTTCTCTTGTAAATGACTGGAGAAGGTTAACCCTAATACTGAGGTAAATGTCAGCACTTAGATGAGCTTTTCAAGGCCTTGAACTTAATTTGTATGCACTGTTGCAAAACCTCTGATTTCTCCAAGTTTTCCTGAGTTTTCAGGTTGCTGAGTTTTCAGAGTTTTTCAGGTGAGTTTATGCTTTCCTAAGCTGACGATCCCACCAATCTTTTGTTGATGACGGATTTTGTGGCATTTGAAAATATCTGCTTAAAAATGCTAAAGTAATTTTAAAAAGTTTGAGTTCCATTTTAGGAAGCACAGAAACTGTCATTTTTGTTAACCTTTTATTATTCAGGTTTTAAAGCCAACTTAAAAAAGTAAATAAACCAAGCAGATTTCTAATGTCGGAAAATTCGTTATTGAAATTCAAGATTCTGGATTATTTTTAATTTAATGATTTGTTGAATAGTAATTATCAATTTGAATCTTTCCTGAGGGGAGCATGGCAATTTTTTCAGCTTAATATTTCGAAAGATTTTAAGTGGTCTTTAATTTCTGGTATTTCCATTTTCTAAAGATTGAACTCTTTCTGAAGCATTAAGAAGACTATACAAATGCACGTCCATATAGATATTACTGTAGAAGGATTATTTGTCTTTCACTGTAAGAACCTCTCATGATCTTTCCTGGCTAATAATCTCTGTTTGACATACAGTTTCTGCCTCATGTTAGTTTATATGTTTAAATTGCTTGCCAGGTAACTATGGAAGACAAGGATAGCGGTTTTTGCAGCCTAAAATAGGTGCAGGGGATCAACCTGGTAAAGAGCATAAGGCATTAGTTGTGCTAGTGAAGGAAAAGATTTAAAACTGAGTCAGAATCCTTGGAGACTGCAGAAATGGAAGGGAAGAGCCAAGGGAAAATAGCAGAACATATAGAAACAGAGGCAACTGATGTTGGACAGCATGTTAAAGAGGACAAGCAAAAGGATAAGAAAAATAAAAAAAACAAAGATCAAGACAAGAAAAATCTTAAAGAGAAGGACAAGGAGAAAATGAAAGATAAAAAAATGGAAAAGGATACAGATCAGGATCAGGAAAAGAAGAAAGACAAGAAAAAGGACAAGGACTTCGACCAGGAAAAGAAGAAGGACAAAGTTAAACAAGGTGATGATCAGATCCAGGACCAGGAAAAGAAGAAAGATAAGAAAAAGGACAAGGACTTTGACCAGGAAAAGAAGGACAAAGTTAAACATGGTGATGATCAGATCCAGGACCAGGAAAATAAGAAAGATAAAGACAAGGTCAAAGGAGACAAACAAAAGAAAGAGGGTAAAAGTGAATCTCTCTTAGAAGGCGGAGAGCGCAAAAAAAGAAAACACCAAGATAAAGCTGAAGTTAAAACAGAGAAAAAGGAGAAGGAGAAAAGTGGTGATACAGTGGAGAAGCTGAGGAAGAAGTTACAGAAGTTGGATGCCAAGCTAGAGGTAATTTTGGCAGAGAAAGCAGATATACTGCAGAGACTGAAAGAAGCAGAAGAAAAAGAGATAAAAACCACTCAGATTGATCATACGGTGGAACAGGTCACAGAAAAGTTTAAAGAGGTCACTGTGGAAGATGGTTAAGATGTTTAACAAAAGCATTTCCATAGGTAAAGACATTAGGAACCAGAAGCAAACAGATTTTATAATATTCAAAGGATATAACTGATAAGTCATGGCTCCTGTTTAGTGCTTGATTGGAAATGCTAACAGTAGTTTGGATCTGTAGCAGATAGAAAAATATTTGGCTTTGTTGATGTATGAGATTTGACTTATAGAGGGTATCGGAAAACCTAGTATATGTTGAAGCAAAATGGTTCATGTACTTTCTTTTTTTTACCTTTGAATGCAACAGTAGACAAACATTAAGCATATAAGCATATTGCGACCTACATGACAATCCAATTTGACATACAACGCAACCTTTTTTTAATGTCAGCTTTTTTTATTTACAAGAAGCAAGAGACCCTCTTCAAAGAAAACCTCCATCCAAGCCAAGAGGGGTTATCTTATGTTGCTGAAATGTTAATGATTTTATTGTTCTCAATTGATTGTGACTATTATAATCTATGGTTACAGAATGAAGCATTTTGAACTAAATTTTTTAGAAATTATGTATGTATGCCATGATGCAGCGTATTTTTATTTGCATAGTTATGCCACTTCAAGTTGCTTGGACTCCAATAATACACACGCATATATTAGTATGGACTTGTATAACATCAATTGGGTTTGTCCCAAGTGGTTGTGTTATGGAATGTTATTCTCTCCACACAGGTTCTATTCCTGTAAGTGACATGACAAAGCTTCAAGCTTCTATAAAATCCAGTTTACCCTGAGCACTATTCTCAGAATGAGAGGAAGTGCCCAGTGGGTTTCCCCAGGAAATGCACTATTAAAAAAACGGACCTGTATAATGCTGAAAAAACAGAGATGTTGTAAAGTCCAAATGAGGGAAGAGGTTCCTAAATTCACGTAATGCTCTTACCGTGTATATATACACATGTTAATATGGATTCTTCTTAACCCAGATATAGTAAACAGTGTTAGATTCACAACTCAATTTTTTATCCTTCTTGGCTATCCAGGGTGAAGATGGATCTATATAAGTTATAATACTCTATGCATGTAAATCATTTATATAGTTTTAAAGTTTGTTTTGTTTATTATCATGCTTAACATTGACTCTTACTGGCACATAGGGATCATGCCTTGCAGGCACTTTGTGCATTGTGGGGTTCTATGGATGAGCCATATGGAACACATAGCTTTTTCCATGCTGGTCCCATGGAATCTGGATCATGTTTTTTTAGGTGCACGGGGTGGTATCATAAGAAGCAAAGTTGGGACTGAATGGACAAATTTTTCCATATGGGAGAAACTTATATTGGATGTTACAAGTGCAATTTAAACTATGAATCTGTTTTGAGATGATGAAACAATATTGGTATACTGTGATATATTGAATGCTTCTGGTGCAATCTGGACTATATGCATTGGTGTAGAGATATATTGGAGAATAAGATATATACTGCGTGTTTGTGAATGTTAGTTTCCATTGATCAATTTACGTCATTCATACAAGTTTTTACCGGGATTCTGGTATCTTTAGTCGATATAGAGAACACTGTCTAAGTGGACTGAATGTGGAGCAGGCAAAATTGTAATATGCATGCAAAAACTCCTGCTAGAAAGCATGGAATATATTCTTATGGGAAACTATGCTAAAAGTTGCTTTATTAATAGTAAAATCCATTGAACAATAGATGTGTGAAGTATTTGAGACATTGTTTATGAAATCTTTCTAATGAGTAGTTGTAAATCACTTCAGGGTTATATACATATAACTCCCCACTAAAGCCACACACAAATATATATATATATATATATATGGCTTTAGTGGGGACTTATGAACCCAATCTGATGCACATACTCATTTTAACATGGGGGAGAGATTTGAACCTTGCACCTCTCCCATGAGTGAACAAAGAACTCCAATATATATATATACTCCTGTGTTATGATTGTACAAATAATAATGATCACATTGATTAATATATTGTTATATTTATATGAAATACCAATGGATTAAAACATCACTTTTCGATGTTGCTTCGGGGCAGGCTTTTAGTGCTCTATAGTGTTAGGAGATGATTTTTCACAGGTTCTTCCTACATTCACAGGAATATGGCATTGCCTATTAATTTTGGCTCTGTTTGCCCTCTGGAAGCTTATGTGCAAAGCTGCTTTTAATCTTGAGGTTATCTCTCTCTTTTCATCTTGTACCATCTAAAGGGATGGGGCATGCCATCAGCTCCTGGCAAAGGGTGCTTTGTTGATTAAAGATGCTCTATCCTTGGATCATTCAACGTAGTCTGATTTTATTTCCACTTTAGTTGCTTTATAGAAGAGGTTATAAATTATATGTAAATATAAGGCATATTTTTGAAAACAAAAGATTTTAAAAAGTATTAAGGGATTATGTCGTTCAGATACCACAATTATGTAGTATGAACTTGAAATTGCATCATATTATTTATTTGTTTGGAAGTTCATCTTTAGCTTCTCTCGAGTAATGTTGTGACTTCTTGTTATGGCAGCCAATTTCCTCAAGTGAAAGTCAATATTTTGCGTTTGCAATCAACTTATGAAGAAAAAGAACAAAAAATATAGTTGGCACTATAAACAAGCTAGGGAAAGTACTTGCTTTTGTCTAATAAAAAAAGATTGCAACTATTGTCGAGAACATGTTATCCTTCAATTTTCTTGCTCGATTTTTGTACCTAGGAGGCCCAAAAGCTTGAAGGCTATGCACTGATAGTATGAACACATTACACCATGTATAAGCCAATGTGGTGCTTAAGAGCGGTGTTGGTGTTGACAAAGCGTTCGATCTCATTGTAATGTTTAGCCATCTAGTCCATTAGACACCATTATGCAAACGGTTGATTCAAGTAAATTTTCACGGGTAATCTAAAAATGCTTTTGCTATACAATTAAAAATTCTTTCATTTGACTTTTAATCGTGGAAAGGTTGGGTAGTTATTTAGGATAGAGATTAAGGGGATGATTCGCATCCTTATTTTTTGGTCGAAGTGCTTCAGGAAACATGCTTGAGGGATTGCACCACATCACATGAAATTTATTCAGTGTAGGTTTGAGATTAGAGAGGTAACTATTTTAACAAAATCATCTAGTATTTACATTTGACTTCATTTCTTTGAAATTGACATCATTTAAGTAAGAGAAGCCACAATGCTAATGAAAACCCTATTAGACAACTTTATACTCCATCAATTTCACTAGTGAACCAAGGATGTGTTGGTAGATCAACTTCAATCTGAACTTGTTATACCTACCGAAGACAAGTTATATTGTAATTAATTACTAGTCAAACTGATTTGACTTCAATTACTTTGTAAATTTTTTAAAACAACTTATTAAAATTTGTATAAAAATTGATTTTGTTTTGATCAAGTGAGAGTAGGTCTTTCTATTAATTTGTAAAAAAGTACATAATATACATAAGGCAGCACTAGCTACAAAGGAGTTGTGGCCCACACAACCGCTTATTGAAGCGTGCAGAGAAACTAAGGGACAACCCATCCTTAAGGCGTCATTCGGGACAATTGATGAAATAGAAACCTTCTATCTTCATTGTCGAGCCACAAAAAAACCTTTGTAACCGTGCCGAAAGCCCACAAACCATGCCGAAGGCCCACAAAACAATGCCAAGAAACCACTCATAACCTCTATAGAACAAGATATCCCGAGGACCGTGCGATCAACCTTCAAAGATCCAACGGTCAAGAGGTGATATCGAGTCGCTGCCATGCTTACCCTTTATCCATTCAAACAGACCCGAAAAGAAAAATGTGCCATCTCTCTAATCTATTTCAAGTCCGAATGAAGAGATACCCCACGAACAGTTTAACTGCCCGAAATCCACCGGATGCATGAGATTCCAAAAGGTATGTGCAACTAGCTCGTAACATAACTGCCTTTATGGACCTGAAGCATAAATAGGTCATCGCCTAAATGAATTTTGGGTCCATTTGGAAAATTAACGATCTTGCAAATTACCGCTCGAAATCCATAGGATGACTGCAATCTCGTCAACATGCCCACACATTAACTAAGCAAACGACCCAAAGAATTAATAGGCCACAATCAATGTATTTCAGGTCCATACATAGACTTAACCTGTATGTAGTTTCCCGCCCAAAAACCATAGGATTATAGAGTTCAGGGTGCAGTTTCCCGCCCGAAAACCAAAGGCAAACTTTAGTCAGGTGCCTGTCATCCTGCTCGCACAATACCATATGCTACTTCCCCGTGTTGACCAAAACTCTTTTGTTTCCATCAGTCTTCACTCCGCTTATTTCTCATGCTCTGAAAGTACTCCCTGTCTAAGGTCGCCTGTTTGTGACAATCTTCTTGCTATCGTCCTTATGGAGTCCCCATTCAGTCATATCTTTTATTGCTTTTGGAACAGAGTACTCCTTCGTTTGCCAAATATCTGCTAACCTGTTGGCTATTCGGTGCACATGAACAAAACTAATGGTTCTCATGGTTCGTAGGTGGGATTGAATACGTTGATAGACCTGTAGTAACTGCCAGTGTTTTGACACTTTTTCTGGTGCTAAGCCATTGCATATCTTCTTGATCGAATTAATTATCAATTCTGAATCAACTTCAATGATGGTATTATGTAAATTTGAGTCCATCAAGATTTCTAGGCATTGCTTAAGGGCCATGAGCTCTGCCATATGATTAGTGCCTTCCCCAAATAACTGTGAAAGATGGCTTTTATGAAACCCTTTTCATCTCTTATTACTCCACCATAACCAGCGATACCAGGGTTTCTTTTAGAGGCTCCATCTATTTTGCATTTCTTAAAACCATGAGGGGGAGGTTGCCAAAAGTCCTTATAAGCTGTTATATGATTTACAATCTTGTTTATGCCTTGGGGGAAAAGCCCCTGTAGGCCCAAATGAAGAAGTATATGCGCATCCTGGTCTTGAGGTTGGTTATTAGAGGGTTTCTTTAGAAGGGTTCTTACAATCTCTGAGTTGTCTTATGATCTGAGCCATGATGCTCTGGGATGAACCAATTCTGTTCTTGAAGATCCCATTATTGTGTTCTTTCCAGACATCCCAGATTAAAAAGCCTAGAACCATAGTCCAAGCTTTGTTGATTATTTCATTTTCAGAGAAGTTTCTCCTCCAATTCCTCAAAGTGTTGGTGATGCTGCAAATGTACCTGTCCATTTGTCTGAAGATTGAAGCCACCCAATTCCACAAGGTGGAGGTGAATGGGCAAGGGTTGAGTAGGTGTTCCATTATTTCTTCTTGTATTTCACATAGCTGGCATCTAGATGGACCGGCTACACCTCTTTTCCGAAGGTTTTCCCAAGTTATATATATATATATTTTTTTTATGTTGCACCAACCACATGAACAGTTTGATTTTCATCCAGTTTTGGTTCAGCCATAGGTCCTTCCATACCTTATCAGGGTTTCGAAAGTCAAGCCCTAGGGCTATTCGCTTGGCTTCTTTGAGGTTAAAGTTGCCTTCATTGTTTTTCCCCCATCTCAGTGGGTCTGAAGATGTTGATGTAAGAATCTTTTTTTGTTCCAAGATAACTGCAAGAGCCTCTGCGTAGGCCTTCAAAGGGGAGTCATCACTGTATACCAGGTTCTTCCATATTCTCCATTTTCCATCGCTTTTGTCTTGATCCTAGAAGTCATTTACCCTGAGTGAACCTTTGTCGTCAGTATCGTTCTTGAGATTGGCAAATTCTTCTCTTAATAGGTTAGGTTCCTGTTGCCAATTGTCCTCCGAAAACCAAGCTAGGTTTCCATCTCTAAATTCCCAGAAACTGTGTTTCTGAACAATGGCTCTATTCTCCCAAGCTTTGTTCGAAATGCGGGAGCCTTTGATGAGCCCAGACATTCGAACGTGCTCCCTTTCTTGCCAATTATTTGCATATTTCTGTTTCCATACCTTGGCCCAAGGGGTAACCGGTTCCTTTAGCCATCTCCAACATAGTTTTGCCCCCAAAACTTTGCTTAGGGTTTTAGGGTCATCAAGTCCCAAACCTCCATGTGTCTTAGGTTTACAGATCTTTTCCCAAGCTACCAAAGCCCATTTCTTTTTCTCTTCCCCTTTGCCGCAAAGAAAATCTCTTTGGATATTGATGATTTGTTGCCCAACTCCTTTAGGAGCTGGAAGGGCTGAAAACATGAAGATGGGGGTAGTTTGAAGGAAAAATTTCGTAAGCACTAGCCATCTTGCTAAATTCAAAGACCTATTTGTCCATTTTCGGATTTTGTCCTGGAGTTTATTAGTAATTGGCTCCCAAACTACCTTTCTTAGAGGTTTGTTTGTTAGAGGTATTCCCAATTATTTGGAGGGTAGCTGATCTCTTTGAAAACCTAGAATTTTGGTGAGGTTTCTCTGAATAGCAATGCCAATATTAAAAAAGAAAATCTTTGATTTGGTAAGGCTTACCTCTGTACCCACAACCATAGCAAAGTCGTTCAGGATTTGCTTGAGGGCTAGAGCTTCCTTGACCGTGGGTGTACCCTGGAGCATGGTGTCGTCCACAAATTGTTGATGAGTCAAGGCATCCCCATTCAGGGTGAGTTTAAGACCCTGGATTTTGGCTTCTGCTTTGGCAGATTTGATCACATTGCCTAGACCTTCCATCATGAGAATAAAGAGGAAGGGTGAGAGCGGAGCTCCTTGTCTGAGTCCTCTCGAAGGCTTAAAGGTTTTGGATGGTGAGCCATTTAGCAGGATTGAAAAACTTGAGGTGGTAATGAGGGCCATTACCCATATTATCGAGTTATGGTCAAAGCCATATGCTATTAGTACTTCCCTGATGTATGCCTAGCTTAGCTTATCATAAGCCTTCTCTAGGTCATGTTGTATGATCATACCTGCCTACTTATTGCTCGAGTGAGTGAACCACCTCGTGAGCTTGAAAGATGTTATTTAGAATTTTCCTTCCTTCCACATATCTAATTTGCTCCTCAAACACGAGTTGGAAGAAGGGGCTTAAGCTTGTTTGCAATTATTTTGGAAATAATTTTGTACACCACATTGCATAATGCTATGGGTCTAAATCTATCTGGTGTCATAACATTTTCCTACTTTGGAATCAAAGATATGAAAGAGGTATTGAGCGCCTTCAAAACAATTTTGTTTTTCCTCGAGTCCTCCACCACATCGAGGATATCTTGCTTGACTATGTTCCAACATGCTTTGAAGAAGTCGACATTGAAACCATCCGGACCTAGAGCTTTCCCATTTTGCATCTCTTTGATGACTTCGCTGACCTCCTCTTCAGTCACTGGCCTGTTAAGATTATAATTGTCTTCTCTAGTCACAAGCTTAGGAATGTGCTTTGTGAAGTCATTGATGAATTGTGATCTGTCTACGAGAGGCTCCTTTGCTATGCTTTGGAAATATTGAACCAGAGCAGAGTTTGTTTCTTTGTGGGTGTTGAGATGTTTTCCTTGAGTATCTTTGAGTTTAGAAACCCTATTATGAGACCTATGATCCATAGTAGACTTGTTAAAAAAACCTTGTATTTCTTTCTCCTTGTTTTATGCATTGTACCCTCGATTTCTGTCTCCAGAAGATCTCCTCTTGCTTGCATAAGTCTTCCCATTCATGTTGAAGAGAGTTAGTGTGTATTTTACTTTCCTCGGTGAAGTCATCTGTGATGAGGACCTGGTTAATTCCCTGTAGTTTCCGTTCAACTACTTTTTTGGCTTCGAAGATATTGCCAAACTCATTCTTATTCCAATCTTTAAGCCTGAATTTGATGTGTTTCAATGTATGATGCAGAAGGAACATTTTAGTTTCCTGAACGTGCATATCTTCTATCCACCATTTTTCAATATTGCTGATGAAGTCAAGATGGGTAAGCCAAATGTTTTCAAACCTGAAAGGTCTATTTCTCGGAGTGCCTATAAAGGAAGCTTCAAGTTGAATATGCCAGTGATCCGAGCCTTCAAAGGGGAGGATTATAGCCGACAAGTCAAGGCCTGTGAGGATGAGGTCCTCGGAGATAATGAAACTATCTAGTTTAGAGGCAACTTGAGAAGCCCCTCCCCTCTTATTATTCCAGGTGAAGGTACCATTTCTTGTCTCTGTATCAACTAGCCTCATATTGTTTATGAAGTTCTGAAATGCTATGGAATCTTTGCCTAGTGATCTGGTCCCACCTTTTTTTTTCTGAGAGAGATCTGATCATATTAAAGTCCCCTCCCAGAATCTAGGGGATAACCAGATATTTTTCTCTTAGCTCCTCCAGTGAGAGGTCAGAAGCCTGAGTTTGTCTTCAAGTTTTTGTGGACCATAGACATTTGTGATCAAATAAAATTCCTTATCACCCAAAGGTTGGATAACCACTGATAGGTAGTTCCTGGATGCTTCAGCATCTAGGATTCCAAGTTTCTGGGGGTTCCAAAGTGTGAGAATTCCTCTTGCTGTGTTGTCTGCTTTAACGTATCTCTCTTATTTTATCTATTGAACATTTTGTTTCCTGGATAAACACCATATCTGGTTTTTCTTCTTTCATTCTATTGTTGAGATTTCTTTGTTTCCTTTTACTTCCTAGACCCCTAATATTCCATGTTGTAAACTTCATTAAGAAATATTTGTAAATGAGTAACTAGCAAGGTCTTTCAGCTTCCCTGAGTTGATCATGAGTTTTCCACACTCTATCAGTAGCTCATTCTGTCTTTTTCTTCTTCTTTCCTACCTGGGTTCTTGGGAGCTTGTCCCAATGTTACCTCCATCATTTTTATCCCTCCGTTGTCCTGACTATCATGGTTTATTTTGACCCCAGAACCCTTTGCCTGGGATATCCAAAGGAAGAGTTTTTGTACTCTGTTAAACTCCTCTTGAAGTAGCGAATCGACCCCTTTAGCAGTGCCTTGCTCTAAGAACTTTTCTAGATCGAGATGCTCCCTTTCAAGAATTTCCTACAGCTCATGATCCTCTGTTCCCACTTCGCTTGTGGTCATCTCATGGCCCCTGTCAAGTTCCATAGTGCTTGGCAGATCCTCATTTTGTTGGTTGTTTTCAGGTCTATCCTCCACGCTGTCATCCTTTTCCTTCTCTGCAAGACTGTCCTCCAGTACCTTGTTCGCTCCATTGTTCCCATCTTCTTCTTCTAATATCTTGAATCTATTATGACTAGGCTGCTTTCCTCATTGATTTTCTTCTGGTTATTTCTCCCTTCTTTCCCTCTGCCTCCCACTTTGGTAAAGCCTTCAATATCTTTCCCTGAGGTGGCTTTAATACTGCTCTCCATTTTGTTTAAAGGGCAGTCTCTGAAGAGGTGCCCGTGTTAATGGAATTTGCGACATCTGAAAGGGACATGCTTGTGGTTTACTGCCTGCACCCATTCTTCAACATATACTTCTAGAATGATTTCATCCGGCGGAGCTCTAGAAAGGTCCATTTCTATGCATATTCGGGCAAAGGAGGTGTATTTTCCGCGGAGTGTGGCATCTAATATTTTTAAAAAATGCCATAGTTTATTGCCTATAACTTTTAAGGATTCTGGCAGCCAATAATCTAAAGGTAGGGAGTAGAGTTTTATCCATACCGGCACTGATGTGAATGTCTCTCATTCTGAGACAAAAATTCATCACCCATGGCCACATATAGAGGCCTGCAGCAACATAGAAGTATGGTCCTCCTTCGAACACTCTGTCTTTATCCTCTAAGTTAGTGAACATTACTGTGAAGAAACCCTTGGATCCAAGGTGAAGATTTATTTCTCCCTTAGGTTTCCAATGGTTCTTTATTCATGCATGCAAAGCCTTCTCCATTGGCCATATCCCCATAAATTTGCATATTACTGCATAAGTTGCCATGTGATCCCTATGCACTTGTAGCACTGGATCACTTAACACCACTCGGGGTGTGAAGGTTGACCTAGGTTTACATAGTCCTCTCAGATTCCTGTGGTCAACTTTCTGATTGCCTCCTCCTATTCGCTTCTATCTTCTTACTTCCTCCAGATTTTCTGCGTGCCCCTGTGATCTTTTGTTTTCCTGTTTTTCTCTGTCTATACTCCCAGTTTCAGCTTCCATTGGCTTCTTGAAGCGGTTTGAGACTACATGACTGTAGGAAGGAGTGGAACTCCCTGCCTCTTGCCCCTCCATGGTGCCCAACACTAATAACCTGCTACAAACCCTAGTTTTGTGCGTTTCCCCCGCAGTCCGCCTTCTCCCTTTTTTTTTCGTATAAAAATTGAATATTAAAATGAATATTTTGAAAAATAAAAATTAAATTTTAAATTTTTAAATCTAAATTGCTAATTTCTAAATGGTGGTTGTACATTGAATGACTAATTTTACAGAGTTTTAAATTGAATTTTTAGTATAAAAATTATATTAAAAAATAAAAAATTATAAAAAAACTGTAATTCTCAAATGTTCTCATAATCAATGCTTAAGTACTTCATAATAATCTTCATTCATTAATGTAGTACTTTTTAATAATTTCCATCCATTGAAATATATTTGTTGGGACCATTGCCAAATAGATGAAACCAAAGAATTAAAATGAGTTTTCAATTGATAGAGAAAGGTGCATGACACCATCATTGGAAGGCAACTCCTATTTCCGCCCCTATTGAAATATAAATGCGGTCTGAGATGCGAGGGGGATAGGAGTTGCCTTGCTGCTAACATGCCAAAGTCAACTTTGAGGGAAATATAAATGCAAGGCAACTCCTATTCCGCTCACATGTCAGACCGCATTTATATTTCAATAGGGGTGGAAATAGGAGTTGCCATTGTTGGAATGTCACTGGAAGGATGATGTCATTAAGCATTAAGCCACCACGACATGAAATGAACCATTCAATATAATATACCATTGTCTGACACTGTAACATTAAGATATTTCAGATTTGAAAAATCTTATTACATAAGAATCTATATATATGGTCATGCACTTGCCTTTTAATAAATTAGGTGGTTTATTAAAGATTGATTTTTTTTTAAATATGTTAGTGGGGCATGTTAAATTTGGGCACTTTGTTAAAATTCTAAACTGATATCATGATTCTACATAGCGCATATAAACAAATGCTACATAGTAGTTAGTCCCTGTCGCTTAGTCTAATATAGCTAAATTAAAATATATGTTATTGTATTATTAATTTATAAAAGCATATGGTGAGGTTTTTAGTGATGTAATAAGGATTTGAATAAATTTAATAGAATATTTATGGTGATCATTTTGATATAATGTGGATGTGGTTCACTATCTTAACAAGATTCAATTTTAGCATATAATTATCTATATATTAATGTGTGTTAGGCATAGTTCCACCACAAATTATCTACTCGAAACCTTAGAGCTATAAACACGTGTTAAAATTTTTATGTGTTTGTTTCATGTTACATTATGATTATTAATATTTAGACTAAGTAAACAAATTTAATTATCTGTATAGCAAAGTTGTTAAGCATAGTTTCATTGCAAAATATCTACGAGGGACCTTAAAACTATAAGCACATGCTAAAATTTGTAAAAGCATACATGGACTGATATACCCAATGCCTATCACTGATCTCATAAACCAGTTAAAGAGGGCACATGTTTTAACAAAGTGTTAAAAGTGTATATATATTAAGCTTAATGCACATTAATCATTTTTTTTGTTCTCCCAAATATTAAAGAAATATTGGTGTTTGTTTTTTTCTTTTTTGGCCTTTTCAAGGAATTGAGTATTTTCATTCCCTTGAAAAATTTAGGGATAGTGTATGGAAGTTATTCAAAAATTCAAGAACAAAGATGTACATAGGGATTGTTCATGCAAATACAATTTTTTTTTATAAGTGTAGTTAAGAAATTAAATTTGTTTTGATTTTTTTTGTTATAATTATATTTTAAAATTAAAATTTAAAAATGAAATTGAAATTTATAATTTAAATTATTCAAATAACTATATATATATATATAATAGTTTTAGATTTTTTTTTTTTTTATAAAAGATATATTTTAAATTAAAAAACATTATGATAAGACACATTCTATTTAAAATTAAAAAGATAAAAAACCTCATTCCATATTGTATTGTCACAATCACTGCGAAATTTTTTTGTTATCAATGTAAAGTAAAATTAAATTGTTGCTAAGGTCACTTATATATGTTTGTTGCTATTAAAGATTTTTCACGTCTACGTGTGGTCTGCAATACTTAAAATAATTTGTTGTTACTTTGGTATGTTTGTTGCTATTAAACATTTTCACGTCTACATGTAGATTGTTTTGTTGCTATTAAAGATTTTTCAAGTACTCTGTTATGAGGGCAAGACCACCAACTTATAATGAGACTAATATATGATGAGACTAATGAGACTAATATATGATGAGACTATTGTACCCTTGACTCGTTGCATGTACCCTGCTGTGAGGGTAGGACCACCAACCTATAATGGGACTAATCTATGATGAGAGTATTGTACCCTTGGCTTGTTAATCAATACAATAAACAATAACATGTTCAATTTGATAGCTAATCAGATTGAAGATAAATAAGTTATATGGTAAAAAAATACAAAATTTCAATGTGCAAAGTTAAACTCTGGAAACTTTGCAAACTTTTTTATCAAACCCAAACTAATATGGATTTCACCAAAAAATCTATCCAATATGGTATAATAATAAAATACACAAAACAAAATAAAATAAAATTAATATGAGGTAATAAAACACAATCCAAAAATTTAGCCATTAAGCAACTACCTAAAAATGAAATTCCAACCCTGTATATAAAATAAAACAAAATAAAATTCCAAGCCTACAGATAAAATAAAATATGGTAATGAAAAACAATCCAAAGAGCTAGCCATTGTACGATTTTGATGTATGCAACCAAACAAAAGTGAAATTCCAAACCTCTTAATACCATGGTCAACATCTGCTCTTAAAAGCTCGGCAACCAATATTTACGAGCTTATATGTTCATTAATGCACGATAGCTGTGATAATCTAGCTGTGGGCATATACAACCTCACACATTAATAAATATATAGACTGATAAATATCGCCTAAAATCTAGCAACTAATATCCGCACATCTCTATCTATTTTATTATGCATGTTCACTAAAAATCTCACATTTCACCGAACAAAAAATGAACTACATACACACATGATTCCTTTTATCGTGATCGATAGCCAACATCAATTAACCTAAATTAGTAACAGACTCAAAGTTCCCAATAGAGGCGACTCCGATGATTTCAGTTCTTTTCAGTGACCCAGTAATAGGCTCAGCCAAGCCTTTTTTTAGGGAAAAAACAGTATAGCTAAAAACAGTATAGCTTTATATTAGGAGTATATAAAAATTTTCAATACATAATTCAAAATGACTAATTTGGCATAGATATGTCTAGACCTCTTCATAATAAGCCTTACCTACCTTTGTTAATCGGCCATGAATGTTTTTAAAGGCAAAGATTGGAACGTCAATCTGAGATCCATAATTTGAATTGTTTCAAACCTTAGATATCAAAAAATGGACAATCTGTATGCACAAGCATGCGTTTAAGGCCGAACCCAGCTTCATGTTTGCATTGGATTATTGTTTCAATTGAAACCCGCCATGATCACAGCCATTTCCATCAATTTAGGTCCACCTCCAACCCGTGTCAGCATAAATTCTCGGCTTAATTTCTTAGTAAAATGCAACACAATAAGATTGCTTCTTCCTATCAATTACCATGATAACCTGAGATGGGCAAACTCCTTTAGAAAAATAAATAGATTTTGTGACCCCATTTTTTTCCAAGGGAAGGAATGCTCAGTGAGACATATGTTCTTTCTGCAACCGACCCTGCTATAAGGGCAAGACCACCAACTATGTGACTAACACTTGCCCACCAAATAAATTATGATGTGTCTAAGCTATATAATATTATTGTACCCTTACAATAAACAATAACATGTTAAATAGAAACTTTGCACATTTTTATTTTTTGAGTGAAACCCAAACTACCAAAAACTCAATGCCATAATAATGCAACAGGGATAATAGTGTTTATAATAAATTTTTTATACACCCAATTTTATTTAAGTTTATATTACTTAAACTTTTATTTACTTAAAAGATTTAAAAAAAAACATATTTTTCTGAGATTAATATTTTTTATTATTATTTAAAAATAGGTTTTTTATAACATAAATAAATAAATAATTTTTAAAATAAACTATTAAACATTCATATTAACATAAATTATACAAAATAAATTATCTTCAAAAATTCCTACCAATTGTTTCAAAATTAACTATATAAAAGTAATATTATAAAATATACTAACGCATTTATATAATTCTTTATTTATAGATCTTTCTTATTAAAAGAATTATATGGCATTTAAGTTAAAGATGTAATTTTTTGTTTGCGACATGTTTATCTAGATGGAGTTTATATTTTTTATTTATATATGAGATTATATCTCTATCTATAAGGTGTTATAGAGTGCATTTAGCTTATAATTAAGATAGTATGCTTACGTAAATGTTATTTTTTATTATCATGTGTAAGTCAAGTTATATTATTTTGGTAAAAAAAAAAAATGATTTTCAATTACTTTACAAATTTAATAAATTTTATGAGTTATATAGTTTTTGAAAAAAAAATATTAACTAAATATAATTTTGAAAAAAAAAATTGTGAAATTATTTTTGCTAATTGGTTGATGATTATTTTTATAATGGTTTTGTAAATTGAATTGTAGGCATAAATATATATATTAAAAATAAAAAATCTAAATAAAACTTTTTATTGGCCTGATAATTTAGGGTTTGTTACAATATCATTGGCCAATACCATGGCTTATCAATACCACATGCCCAAAAACCATAACTCATTTCAAAATCAAAGTATTTTATAAATATTTTATTAGTTTCTATTCGCCAAGTGTCATAATAATTTAGGCTTTGTTACAATATCATGGCTTATTGTTACACATCATTTTGTTGCATTAGGAAAATGACCATCAGTTTGGATCTTTCGTTATCCATAAATGTGTTTCAAAGCATCCCCTTACAAGGCTAGAATCCAAACTATCCAAAAGAGAATCAAATTCCTAGATCCCAAGGCTCAAAAACCCATTTTTAGCTTCCTTCATGGTTCCCTAGTCAATTTATGCGCATACACAGAAGAGTCCATTAGACACTACGTAGAAGTGTGCTTTGTCTTACACTATGGCATGCACAAATGAATTAACGCATGTAAAAATAAAAAGTAAAGTCTAGAAGTGTTGTTAGTCGAATCTTTACCAACTGACAGGCTTCAAATGGATGCCTATTCATCCCTGATCCCTCCCATCATGGAGCTACCTCCCTATCTTTGTGGAACCCCTATCCCACCATTTGTGGATCTCATCCCTTGGGAAATGGATCCCAAACTTCCCCCTCTTGGCTTATAAAGCTGACACATGCCTGAGGATTGTAGAGGATTGTTGGAAGTAGGCATATGTTGTAGAAATAAGGGTAGGAGGGTATTCATCCAATTAGGAGAGGGTTGGAGATTGTGAGAAGAGGCTTGTAACATCAACGCTTTTAGGTTGTAAGTTTGTTCACTATTTTATTAATATTAAAACAATTGTTATTTCCCAATTATGTCTTCTTTGATATCATCTGTGGGATTCCTTGATCACCCACATAGGTTATAATTGCTTATTGATTCAATTTATGATATATGTTGAGTTAATTAGTTCATTTATCTTTTATGCTATATACTGGATGTTTTGATCCTTTGTGTGTTTTTGTCTATGCAGATCTCCTTCGGGACATCATGGGGAAGTTGTGGGAAGTGCTGGAACGATCTCTAAAGAATCGAGGAGAATCGAATGGTCAAAGGCACTGAAAGGGACTTCTTCATGCATTTTGTTTAAAAGGTAAGTGACCTCTCTCATATTGTTTGTTTCAGTCAATCATAAGCTAGGGAAAGTTAACAATTCTTTCTTGTTCGTTACTAGATTTCTTTGAGGTCTAGGGAGATTCATCTTGTTCGCAAGAGGGATTAGTTTTCCTAACAAATTGGAAACTCCACTAGGGAACGCCTCACTCTCCATTATTCTCTTTGTTTGACCTTTTGATCCTTCTGTTGAAGCCCTCTTTGAGTGTTTGGAAATGTTGAAAATCTGGATTTTGTGATTTATTTGACTTGCTTATATTTTTTCTAAAAAATTCTCGTTATGCGCACTTTAGCTTTAGGCACAAAACACACTTATGCGCCTTTTTATTTTTGCAACAGTATGTATATGCACTGGAGTGATCTCTGACCTGTGCACATACCTGGAAATTTTGAAAATTTCAGTTTTCTTTTCATCAAGTCTTGAGATTTTGATCTTTCCTGTTTAGTTACGCTTGTTTGTACCTTCTTTAAGTCTCTGTCAGTCTGGCTAAGTGTTGTGAAAGGATTTGCATGTAATTTTCTTGTTTTAGCAAATTAGGGTAAAGCCTCATCTGGTGAGTGGTCGATCTATCAAAAGAGAGATCACTTGGTCTTGCTTTTTTGTATTTATGTCTTTCTTCTTTCGATCGGATCATATTTTGTGTTTATTTTTGCTCTTTTGTGAAAGATTGTTTTGTGAGTGAAAAGCAATTATTTACAAGAATGAGTATTGTTTATCAAAAGTGCTTCTTATGCTAGTTTTGAAACGAAAAGCCATTTTTCTTCCATTGCTGAAGCATTTCTGTATTGTACTCTTGACTGTATTGAAATCATAGCATTCAATTAGGAAAAAATCATTTTAGTGTTGATTGGTTTCTTCTTGCATTTTGGAAATTTTCAAGTAATTACATGTCGAAGAGAAAAGTTTCTGGATTTTTTGATTTATTGGACAAAGTGAAATTTTAAAAGTTAATTTCAGTATTTGGGTAATTCAAAATTGGACATCTGCATTTAGGAAAAGGGATATAGTGGGATTTAAGGTTTTTTTACATTTCCGTTGAAAATTTATCTTTCCTTACTTCTGTTAGAAATTCATTGAAAAGAAAATATTACAATTTCATTTTTTATTGCATTAGGATTTGCATCAAGTCATAATTCCATCAGTTTCACATCCAATACCTTTGGGTAAATAACAACTCATAAATCAACACTTATATAATCAATCTAGAATTTTTTATTATTTTAGGGCTCTTTTCACCTACATTAGATCAGGTTGTAAGGCTTTGGAATAGGGAAGTGTGCTAACTTTCCAAAGCTGCAAACAAACACTAACATCTTGCGATAGGGAGAAAAATACATTTACTGCAATTTGGCTTTGGGAAGCTCCCCTTACAAAGGATTTAAGCACAAGATCATGTCGGACCCAATGGAGTGATCAACCCCACTTTATTGGCTAGAGTGTTTTACATGTATTAAAAACGTTGTTGAAAGGTACTTGGGAGTCACTTGGAAGTAAACCTCATATTAATCATGTTATGGAACTTTCAAGGGGATTGAGCTTTGTTACTCTTCCCTTATGTGTACATCTAATATGTGACTGACCCCCCAGGTTAAATTATTTTACATGGTAACCTTAGAGACCATAAAATTAGGGCTATTACCCGAGGTGATGACGGAGGAGAAGTCTCTGTTGTACCTAGAACAGATGTTGGCTAGGCTCACTTGGACCTTTTTGGAGGGTATTTTTCATTTGAGATGGCATAAATGAAGTTTACTTACACTAGATCGTGTACATTAAGCAGGTTTTCAGCGTAACTGGTTCCACCCGCTCTATCTATAGCCACTTTTCACTTTGATCTTTGTGATGTTGGAGTTCATCACCAACTAGTGAATTCACCGTGAAAAACTTGTTTGCATGGTTTGAATCCATAGATTTACTAGCACATGTTATTTGCTTGTTTTTATTTTTGAGAGACATTAGGATTGGATTGTGAATATTATTTGGTTTTTTGAGAAAATTTCATCCTGGTTGATTCACCAAGGCATTCACGTAGAATGCGGAGTAAACCCCCTAAATTCACACCTAGTCAATTGGAAAAGATTAAAACTGAAAGTTCAAAATCAACAGTATCTGGAACCTCAGAACAACACAAAACATCTACATTTTTACAATCTGAGACAATAAAAACCAAAGTGAATCCAAAGCAAGAAGTAGAATCATACTTAGTTCATTCTGGCCCAGAAATTACCAAAGTTGTTCAAACTAAACCTGATATTGGTCAAGTTTCAGACATTGAACTAATCGAACCAGAAATAGAAACTGAGTCTAATATTTCTCAACCTGAATCACCTTCGGTTGTTATCTCTGCTACTCTTGCTCCACCTTCACCTCAAAAGAAGCTGATAACTATGACTGAATTACCTCTTGGTTTAATTAGCATTGAAGATATTACTGGAAACGAGGAGGAAGAATCACCTCGTACTCTAGTTACCACTGGTGAACCTTTTGATCCAATAGTTTTTCCAATAGTTCCTTTCGATCCTTTCTGACCTAATCCTTGGTATTCTACCCCTTTGAACTTTTTAGGTCCTAGTTTTCCACCTCACCGCATTCCCTTTTATTCACCGAGAAGAACTATGTCAGAAATTCCTCTTGGGAGCCAATTTATTGATTCATTTATGTTTACCAACTCTCCAGAGTCACTATTGCATGGTGGTCCGTAAGTTCCTCCTGGATACAAGTAACTTACTGGGACTTTTTTAGGAGCTTCTTCTTCCCCTCGACCTTCTACTTGGTCATCTGGTTTATCTACATCTACTATTCAGAGCATGACATCCATGCCCAAAGCACCTATGCCATCTGACCAATACTTTCACATGGTATCTGGTAAATTAGGTAATCCTCAAGTAACCCCAACTGGTGTTTATTACCCACCTAGGGGGCAACTACCTTATCCTCCACCTGGAGGACAACTTGTTGTCAGATCTTACCCTATGGTTAGAGGAAAAACTTTTAATGGAACTTATGGTCAGATACCTCAACTTGGTCCGAGTTGACCTGTTGTGGCTCAACCTTTGATTGGTACTCCTTACCTTGGGATGAATACTATTTGGAACCCTACTTTTTCTCAACAGTTTGCTCCAGGTGCTCAACAGGTGCCAGTTTATCAACATGTTTAGCCTATTGGATAATCTATTCCTTGGATACCTATTCCAAGTATTGTTGTACATGTCCAGTAGTCTATTCAAGGAATTCTGCAAATACCTGTCCAACAACCTATTCAAGGAATTCCTCAAACGCTTTTTCAATAACCAACGCAACTACCTGTTCAACAACCAATTCAACAACTTGTTTAGATTGCACCTCAAACACCTATTCAGACACCTATTCTGCATTCGATTCCAAGTTCATCTCAGACACCTATCCCAAGAGTATCACAAATGACCGTTCAAGTTACCCCTCAGATACCTGTTACACAAACTACACATGCCATCCCTCAAGTTTCTACTTATCAAACTGGTCCTACCATCTAGTATACATCACAAATTTCTATCGAACAACTTTGTACAATAATAATGCAAACACCTTTTCAAGGCCAAGCTTTCCAAAGCCCACCTTTTCAAGGTCAATATTATTAGGTTCCACCTTTTCAAATTCAAGTTTTTCAACGTCCACCTTTCCAAGGTCAAGCTTTCCAAAACCAACCTTTTCAAGGTCAATTTATCCAAAGTCAACCTATTCAAAGTCAATTTGTTCAAGGTCAACCTTTGCAAGCTCAAACTATGTAGGGGAAATATTACTTGGGTCAAATGGGTCAAAGTCAACCTTTCTAGATTCAACCGTACGTTGGTCATACTTATCAAGTCCCTGTTCAACCTCAACTTGGTATGATTCACCCTAGTTACCCTAGTGGAATCCAAATTCCAACCACACAGGCTATTCTAGGATATCCTATGTATCCTCCTCCATGGGTTGGACTTAACTCGCAAAGTTATCAAACTCTACAACAAGACCTTAACCAGCAGTTGCCATTAATTGCAACCCTTGATCTACCATAGTTATCTCGACTAACAAATGATCATATTTGTTATTATCCTTTTTGGTTGGTGATTTCCGCCGAGTTACCAAATGATATACCAAAGTTTGGAGGCAAATCAGGAGAGGACCCATCAAATCACGTGATGACATTTCGTCTTTGGTGCGTATCTAATTCCTTCATCAATGATTCTATCAGACTTCGCCTTTTCCAACAAACTTTAATTAGTTCGACAGCTAAATGGTAAATTGAGTTACCTCTCTCTTCTTTCCATAACTTTAACTCTCTAGCAACAACATTTTGACCCATTTCTAGCTACCGATTCAATACGATACTGGTACCGAACTATTGAATTCCTTAAAACAATCAAAATCGATTCAAATTTATGATCATATACATGAATGGAGACGTAGGTGTCGGATAGTCAAAATTTTTATTCCAGATTAGTTTTTAGCTTAATGGTTTATGAAGTCATTGCTTCCTGTTATTACTGAAGATGATTATAAGGGAGGTGTCGTGATAGAAGAGAAGGTAATTTCTCATGCCTAGTACTTAGACTTAGTCTATACCCAATCTGGCACCTTGTACAAGAAAAACTCGAATTTATCTCACCGAACAATTTTGAATGATCAAATAAATTCAACTTCTACAAGATCTAATTTGTTGATGGTATAATAGGTTATATCAACCAACAGTGTAAGGGTAAAAAGAAAAATTCTAAAAGTACTCAGACTTTGGCCATACAAGATTCACCCTCTGAAAGCCTTTCTCCGGAAGTTATTTCCGAAATTAATTTCGTAGAATCATCTACTGGCAAGAGTTAATAGTCTAGAGGTAAAAATAAGGGGAGAGGTAAATCAAAACAAGATTCTTCTCCGAAAGACAAACCCACTAAAACTGAACCTACTAATGAGAAAAGGAAACCTCGTTATCCTTTCCATATATGTAATGAGGATCATTATATCAGGGAATGCCCACATTAGGCAAAGGTTACCAAATTCATTACATGTTCTCCAACTCTCGTTGTTTTGAAGGATCCTTTTCCTTTCGAAGACAGAAAAATGGTTTCACAAAACACATCTTCTTCTTCCACATCACAAGATATCATGATTGTGTCTTCGCAACAAGTTATGGTAGCAACAAGATCAAAATATTACGAATCTAAGGATCCTATAGTCAATGGGAACGAGACTAGTTCATCTGGTCAACCTTCTAGTTAAATTCCTCCTCCTTCTTCTGAACCATTATAGATCGAGAAAAAGAATCCTAACATGATGATTTGACCAGCTCCCAAAGGTGTTCTTCGAAAATCATCTTTCAACCCCCATGCTAAAGTTACTCAAAATTACAACATTTTTGAATACCTGGCTATGTCTCCTTTAGCAATGTTAGCTCTAGCAGTGCTGCAAACATGTCCAATACAAAGAAATTTATTATTGTCAGCTATTGGAGCGATTGATCCACAAGATTATAATCTTATTATCCTTGATATTGAAAGTCATATACCTAGACTCCCACATCAACTGGCATTCCAGATTCCAGTTTTCTTCAAACCAGATGAGTGTTTTGCACAAGTGTTGACGAAGGAGCTTCTACGTGTATCATGTCGATTTCTTGTTGGAAAGATTTAATTTCTCCAACTATCAATCAATCACCTACCACTCTGAAAGACTTCGATGGAAGAGGTTTTCTCCCTTATGGAATCCTAAATGATCTTCCCATAGAGTTAGAGGGTAAAACATGTGCGATCAAAGTTGAATTTGTCGATGCTCAACTCGATTATAACCTTTTGCTTGGTCGAAGTTGGAACTACGCTATGTCTACAGTGGTCTCATCACTTTTTCGTATGATACAATATCCTCATAAAGGGAAAATTGTCAAACTAGACCAGTTGCCTTACTACACTTCTGACCCTAACTCTATAGGTAGCATGCCTTTTGTTGGAAAAATGAGTACTCCTTATGAGGATATTGGTGTTGGTTTGCTCAAAGACTCATCACTAATGGGAACCTTTCCACTCCCTCCACCGAACTTTCCTTCTAATTTTTCTGAGGTTAACATGATTACATCAAACACTATGGAATCTTCTAATTTGTGGATAGTGCCTTCAGAGTCTGAATTGATCTCCTATGGTAGTGAGATGCCTTTAAGCCCACTTGAATTATATTATGAGGCAGTTCAATCATTTTCCGACCCACCATCTTCTGAGATTGATCGAGTGAATGTGATCAATGATGATTATTCTTGTTTCTAAGAAATACTTTTCGGTGATAATCACATCAAGATTCATTTGTCGACGTGTTTCGAACCAACTGTGGGTTCATCATTAGGACAAGATGAAGAATCAGACCATGGCAACGAGTTAAATAGAGAGACAAATCATTCCAACGACTAAAATGAAACAACTACTTTTGATTGGGTCAGAAATTAGGAGAATGATTATTTACTTAATAATTTTAATTATCAAATAAATATATCTATACAAATATTAATATTAATATATATATAAAATTTGAAATTACAATAAGATTTTACCCGATCCATAATAGGAGGTTACTTTTGACTTGACTAAGAATTAGGAAAAAATAATTTTCATTTATAATTAAAATAAATAACTAAATAAAATATATATAATTTTATTAAGATAATCTTGGAATGATGATGAGATTTATACCCAATCCTCAATATGAGGCCCTAGGATACTGTATTAAATATAAGAATAATTTTAAAATTAATTATAAATAATGTGACATAATTATTTTAATTGCAAAGGTTAATAAATAAGAAATCCCCAAAAATATTAAAAATCTAACAAAGTAAAAAAGGTTAAAAATAAATTAAGTTAAATAACAAAAGATAAAAATAAAAAGTGGAATCAATTAAAGGGAAAAAATAAACTAACAAAAGAAAAATCGACCAAAGAGAAATCAACAAACCCTAGCGGGAGAAATCAGAACCAATTTTAACTTGGTTAGAACCAATTTCACTTCCCGATCTTTCGACAATACATTTCTGACCGATGAAAGTATTATGGAGGTCATGACTTTGGGTGAAATGCCATGGGACGATTATCATCATTGTTCATCTTTTCTCCCTAACCATGATAAAATCGAGAATGATTTTTCAACTATGTTTTCACCTGAGATCGTAGATAGTCTGGAATAGCCCATGTCAATTTTTTAAGCTGGATCTGAAAATAATTTGGGAAACATATCTACATTGATTGCCATTGATATCTCTGTCAAAACAAGAATTATTGAGAATATTCACATAGGTGATTTGTGCTCCCTGGACGAGATTCAAACATTCAAAGCCCTATTTCAAGAATTCTGCAACATGTTTGCATGGCCCTATGAGGAAATGCCAAGAATTGACCTTATCATTGTTGTGCATGAAATTAAGACTTACCTCGATGCAGAACCTATCAAACAACAATTATGTCTGGTGCATCCATGAAAGGTTGTTGTTATTAAAGTTGAGATCGAGAAACTGCTCAAAGCAAGTTTTATCTACACAGTTCCCATGACAGATTGGGTTTCCAATATTCGACATGTTAACAAAAAGCTGGGAACCATAATAGTATGTGTTGATTATAGGGATATCAATAAGGCTTGTCCAAATGACAACTATCCTACCCCCTATATCGATCAAATCATTGACAATTGGTCGGAAACGAAATCTTTTCATTCATGGATGGATTTTCTGGATACAACCAAATCAACATACTCCCAACTGATCAACATAAAACCGGTTCATCTGTCCATGGGGGACTTTTTCTTATCGAAAAATTCCATTCGGTTTGAATAATTTCGGTGCAACTTTCCAATGGGCTATGTCTTACACATTTCATGATATCAATCATATTGTGCAACCTTATTTGGATAACTTACCAGCTCATTCTCTAAAACGAGAAGATCATCCAATGCATTTGAGAGTTATCTTTATTAGATGTCATCACTAAAATATATGCTTGAATCCTCACAAGTGTGATTTTGTTTGCAATCTGGTTAATTGCTAGGATTTGTCGTTTCAAAGGAGCGCATTCATCTTGATCCGCTCAAGGTTGAGGCTATTCTGAATTTGCCTCCTTCTAATATCCACCAAATCCAAAGTTTGCAAGGGAAACAAAAATTTCTACATCGATTCATCCAGAACTACGTCGAGTTAACTTTTTACTCGACTGTTGAAAAATGTCATCTCATTTACTTGGGATGAAGTGGCTCAAAAATCCTTTGATGCAATTAAACATGCGTTGACCCATACACCATTGCTGCATCCTCTTGATTATCATTGAGACTACCTTTTGTATTTAGTTGCATCTGATGTCACCATTGGCATGGTTTTAGTTCAGAAAGACAAATTGAACAAAGAGAATGCAATATACTACTTAAAAAGAAACTTGATCAAAATAGAAGCAAAATAGAAGGCTCAAAAACCTCTTTTTGGCTTCCCGCGCAGTTCCCTAGCCAAATTTTTGCACATAAGCAGAAGATTCCTTGGAGCCCCATGCTCCCTCTGAAAAGAAATTGTGCCCAATCCAGAAACACTATAGTATCGCATAAAACTACGATTTCGTCACTATTCTATTGCATAAAACTACCATGATTTCTAATTGCAACCCTATCGTTTATATTCTTATGAGACAATTGTTGGTGGGAAAGTATTCCAAATGGATAGTTATCTTGCAGGAATTTGATTTGGAATTCATAAAATCTAAATCTAAGAAATTGCTAATGTTTGGTGAATTATTATGTGACTTTCCCCATACTGAGATGGAAACCGTGGCAGAGGATTCTCTTCCAGACGAATCTCTCTTTCTTATTAGTACTTTAGACCCCTGGTATGGATATATCATCATTTATCTTCAAACCCAAACATTTGAATTGAGTTGAACTGATCGTCGTCGTAATTGATACCAATCCCAACAATACACTATTGTTGGCGATACACTTTATCGTCATGGTGCTGATTTGATCTTCAGATGATGTTTGACTCACGAGGAAGCCGAAAAGGCATTGAATGACTTCCATTATGGAGTTTGTGGTCGTCATATGTCAAGGTTTTCCACTGCTCCAAAAATCATGCATGCAAGGTATTTTTGGCCTTCTATGTTCAAAGACTGTATAATTGCGGTCCAGAAATGCCACAATTGTCAAATCTACGATCAAAAAATGCATGCACACCCAACTCCTCTTCACCCAACCATTGTTGTCGGTCCTTTTGCTAAATGGGGCATCGATTTTCTTACATGTAACCCTCACTTGGTAGAGGGTCATGGGTACATTATCCTTGCAGTAGATTATTTTGCGAAATGGGTCAAGGCAATGCATACATATAAAGACGATGGTGAAATAACAACCATTTTCATATTCAATCATGTGATTGCTAGGTTCAGAGTTCCATAAGCCATCATCACAAACCATTGTAGCCATTTGCGAAACTTTATGATGATCGATCTTACTGTGAAGCTAGGCCTGCGTCATGACATTTCCACTCCATATTACCTATAGGCACAAGGTTTTGACCACCATGATTAAATAGATTATCGGGATTCATAAATGAGATTGGCATCTAATGGTTTGTCCAGCCTTGTGGGCATATCGTACAACAACAAAAAGTTTGACTGGTTTTACTCCCTTCCAGCTGGTTTACGGTCTGGAAGCATTTTTACCTATTGAATGTGAAATACCATCTTTGAAACTGGAAATTGAACTATTACCAGCCACTTCTGTAGAGGAAGATCATTTCTTGTACTTAGCACGACTGGATGAGACTCATCGTAATGTTGCATTAGCTAGCGAGGCCCAAAAAAATGAGTTAAGGCATGGTATGATCAAAATTTAAAACGTCATTCATATTCAGAAGGGGATTTAGTCTTGGTATATGATCAAGAGCATGATAAGTTAGGTGTTGGTAAATACGATGTAGATTTTCCTATAGATTCACAAGCTCATGCAATGTACTAAAGAAAGAGACAAGAATATACTTCTATTATTTATAGTAAAAGCACATAAAGATCGAGAAAAACAATAATCAACAATAGGAAGAGAATCAAATACACATGACACAATAAATATCGGGGAAAGCCACAACTCAAAACCCCACTATCTGTATTGCATATATCGCAAAATCAAGATGATATTACAATGCTTGTTCTCACAAGAACAATCCCAGCATTCAGTAAAATCAATCTCCAACTCACAAGCAAGCTCATGGCCAACACTTATCCAGTTCACCAGCTCTCCAAGTCCCTATTTCCTTGTGCAATTCCTATGGCTGATTAGCCCATCTTAAAAGGAAATCAGTGCATCCAAAACTGCACAATCCCTTATAGGCTCAATTCCTAATTGCATGCACACTCGGTACAACTTAGAAAAATCTAGAACAAATATTACATTGTCCCTGCACTCTAGTCTCAATTGGGTCTTTCTCAAAATCGACATGCATGAGTTTATGATGAGGGAATCTTCAGTTAACTAGAGTAGCACTAGTTAATGCAATAGTGCACCAACTGGTTGTTAACTCACTATTAGTTCCTCAAATAGTTTGGAACTAATTTAACTAGACTTAACTCGGTAAATTGAGTTAACTAATTACAACTCGTACTTAACTCATCCTGAACCCCTATAATATAGGGAGAACATATACATGACTTCAGAAATACTTCCAACTCAAAATTCCTAAGCTAATTATTTTAATTAAACTTAATTAACTATTTACAAGTTGCTATGAGAATAGAATTCGATTTTAATTCACAGTTTAATTCAAGGACAAATCAAACTCGAATTTCTTGTTGCCATTTCTCAACGCTCCCTCTCAATAAGAAAGGGATTATCAGCTACCCTGATCCTGTCTCTGTGAAACTTGAATTTACAACTTGACAATGCCTTTGTGAAGATGTCAGCATATTGCTCCTCCGTGGGAATGTAATCTAACAACATGATCTGCCTCAATACACAATCTCTGAGATGATGATATCGGATATCAATATGCTTGTACTGATCATGAAAAAATAGATTTCCAAAGAGTTTGATACAAATCTGATTATCACAATAAATCATAGTAGGATCTATCTGCTAACCAAACAAACCAACGAGGATCTTCCTCATCCAGATAGCCTCACATGCTGTCTGACTTGCAGCCATGTGCTTTGCCTCTATCGAACTGAGTGCAACCAATCTTTGTTTCCTGCTTTACCAAGAAACTGTCGCTGACCTAATACTGAAGATCCCTCCTGATGTGCTCTTCATGTCAGATGGAATCCCTACCCAATCTACATTGATGAAGCCTTGAAGCTTCACTCCCTTTATTCGTTTATACCATAACCCAAACTAAGTAGTGTCCCTGAGGTATCCCAACACATGAATTTTCGCCTTCCAATACATCTCAGTAGGCCCAACCATCGCTTAACTAAGTTGGTTAACTGCATACCACATATTCGATCGTGTGTTCACCAAGTACATGAGTGAACCCACAAGATTAATGTAAGCAATAGCTTCCACTAATTCCCTTGAAGTAGCATCCTCCTTCCTCCAGTTACTAGCTAGAGGGGTCTCCATGGGTTTGTTGCTCTCCATGTGGAATCTCCTGAGTATCTCATTAGCACACTTGCCCTGAGATACAAACAACTCCCCATCTCCTTACCATACCTCCATGCCAAGAAAGTAATACATGAGCCCCATGTCCTTCATATCAAACTTTCTTGCAAGGTCCTCCTTGAAATATTTGGTCAGTTTCTCATCACCTGTCAGTATGAGATCATCAACATATAGTACAATGATTAAAAGCTTACCTTCCACCATGATGTGGTACAGGTTCACATTTGCTTCACTCTTTGTGAATCCCAACGCAGTGAAGTAGCTATCTATCTTGGTATACCAAGCATAGGGTGCTTGCTTCAACCCATACAACGCTCTCTTGAGTCGGCACACATGTGACTCACAGTCAAAGGTTTCAAAACCTTCGAGTTTCTCTATGTATAGTTCTTCCTCAATCATGCCATTGAGGAAGGTTGTCTTCACATCCATCTTATGGATATTCCAACCCATCTGTGTTGATCGTTCCAATATAGATCTGACTAATGAATACCTTGCAACAGGAGCAAAGGTCTCATCATAGTCAATCCCCTCTACCTGTGAAAAGCTACACAACACAAATCTGGCCTTATGCTTCTCCACACTACCATCTACAACTTTATTTACCTTGTAAATCCAATGGATGCTCACTAATAACTTGTCGTCTGGTCTCGGGACCACATCCCAAACACTGTTTCGAACTACGGAGTCATACTCCTCCATCGTCGCATCAACCCAAACCTGTTGCTGCACTTCTTCCTAAAAGGAAGATGGCTTTGTCACAACACATGCACCCATAAGATCCATGTATCCAGTGTACCTCTCAGGTGACCTCCTCTTCCTGCGCTGAGAAGTGGGTGCTCCCACATTCTCCCATGTATCATCCAACAATTTGTCATTCTCTCTAGTGTGCTTTCTTCCCTCTTTGGAATACTCTACCTGAGTGGATGTCTCCACTCCCAAAACCTTTGCATGTGGTTTCTCCACATCAATTTGAGGCTCCTCAACCTTAGGATCTAAAATCTCGTCATTAGCATGTAGCTCAAGCTCCCTCTCAAGGGAAACTCGCATGACCTTCTCCTCATCAAATATGATATCCATTCAAACCATTTTCATCCGACTGGTCGGCATGCACACCCGATATTTCTGAGGTGTATCAGTGTACCACACAAATATCCCCAACTCTGTTGTGGGGTCAACTTCTTCGTGCATCTTTGGTCACATGGCAATATACCAATGACCCAAAAATCCTGAATTGACCAACATTTGGCCTCTTAACGAAATAAGCCTCCTCTAGTGTCTTCATCTCAAGTATCCGAAGTGGGCTATGGTTCTAAACATAAACCACTGTGTTGTATGCCTCAGCCCACAAGTGTAGTGGTAGGCCCTGATCATGCAACATTTCCCTCGCTGCCCCTACTATGCTTATGTTCTTCCTCTTGGCCACCCCATTATGTTGAGGGTTATGGGGTGTCGTCAACTCTCATTTAATCACTTCTGTTGCACAAAAGTTCTTAAACTCATTTGAGACATAATCATCACCATTATCACTTTATAGAGATTTAATATTCTTTCCTGAATCTTTCTCCACCAATTATTTTAACTCACAAAATTTTGTGATAGTTTGATCCTTTTTCTGCATGAAAAATATCCATCATTTATGAGAATAGTCATCAACAAATATAACATAATACCTGTGTTTGGCCATGGATGTTGTCGAGAATGGTCCACACACATCTGAATGGACTATCTCTAGAATAGAATTTTCTCGACTGTCTCTATTTCCAAAGGAAGACTTGGTGTATTTTCCCAAAGTACACACTTTGCATGTATCAACTTTCTCAAGCGTACCTTTGGGAAGACGGTAAACATTTGTTGTAATATATTCAAAGCCCCATGATGCAAGTGGCCCAATCGCCTGTGCCAAAACTCGCCAACGTCTCAGCTCTGCATCTTTTCTGCTTTTGAACTCAAATAAGCACGCTCCTCTACCTCTAGCTTATAGAGATTCTTCACACGAATCCCTATCTTCTTTACTTGAATCGTGGCTATGTGTCGAAGGAACACCTTTCCTTTTGAGAAGATCACATCATAGCCTCTATCCTCAAGCATGGCAATGGATACCAAGTTATTCTTCGGCCCAGGTACATACATAACATTCTTCAAGTTGAGTGGAGCCCCATGCTCCCTCTGAAAAGAAAACGTGCCCAATCCAGAAACACTATACTTCTTGTCGTCACCCATCTCAATATGCACCTAGAGATCTTTCTCCTCTATGTCACTGAATAACTCTTTGTCGCCAGTCATTTGGAATGAAGATCCACTGTCTAAGTACCATACACTTCCCAACATAGATGACACCATGCATGCAATGAGGGAAAAGTCCAATTCGAATTGAGAGGCCAAAGCCTCACTGGCCACTCCTCCTGAGGACTTGTCCTCGGACTTCTTGAGTAGACAATTTGTAGCAAAATGTCCCATCTTATGACAATGAAATCATTTAACTTTTGTCATATCCTTCTTCTTACCTCCATGATAAGAATCTAATTTGGAATGGAAAGCTTTCCCTTTCCCCTTCCTTGCCTTAATCGCTAAGGCACAATTTTCGTCATCCTCAGTCTTTGATGAAGATCCATCCCTGGTGTTCCTCTTGATCTCCTCCTGCATCAAATCCAACCACAGTCGTTCCCAATGTGGCAGTCTCTCTCGACCATTGACAGAGTCCTGATAACTATGCCAACTCTTTGGGAGTCCTAGTAGACTAAGACTCACCATATCCTCCTCGACAATCGCGATTCCAACACTTCCAAGTTCATCATGACATTGGGTGAACTTAGTCAAGTATTTGGAAATAGTCTCGCCTTTCTCCATTTTGATTTTTCAAAGTTTGTCCTTCAGTGCCAATTTCCTTTGGTCACTTCTATTTTGATACAAATCTGTCAATGTTTTCCACATAGCATGCAGAGTTTCCTTGCCATGGAGACTCGAGACAATGTGGTCTTGAACTCCCTCAAGGATTATCTGACTTACCTTTGCCACACACTTTTTCCATTCATCCAAGTTCTATGCATTCGTAGATGTTGGCTTGGGGACTTCTTGATCAACGAATTCCTTCAATCCATTATCTTCTAGCACAACCTCCATCCTGTCCCTCCAGGGTATAAAATTCAAGCTGCCTTCCAAGGCATACTCGAGCCGCAAATCGTAGAATGACATCTATCGATCCTGAAGTATGAAATGAAAATTTGAATTTCACGTATAACCTTGAACTCAAAAACTTTGAAATCTCCTCTTGTATATTGTTCTCAACTCTGATACCATGTAGATTTTCCTGTAGATTCACAAGCTTATTGAATGTACTAAGCAAGAGACAAGAATCTACTTCTACTCTTTACAGCGGAAGCAAATAAATATCGAGCAAAACAATAATTGACAAGAGGATGAGAATCAAATACACATAACACAATAAATATCCGGGGAAAACCACAACTCAAAACCCCATTATCTATATTGCATATATCGCAAAATCAAGATGAGATTATAATGCTTGTTCTCACAAGAACCATCCCAACACTCAGTAAAATCAATCTCCAACTCACAAGAAAGCTCTTGGCCAACACTTATCAAATTCACCAGCTCTCCATGTCCCTATTTCCTTGCGCAATTCCCATGGATGATTGGCCCATCTTAAAGGGAAATCAGCGCATGCAAAAATGCACAATCCCTTCTAGGCTCAGTTCCTGATTGCATGCACACTCAGTACAACTCAAAAAAGTCTAAAACAAATAGTACACTGCCCTTGCACTCTAGTCTCAACTAGGTCTTTCTCATAATCGACATGCATGAGTTTCTGATGAGGGAATCTTCAGTTAACTGGAGTAGCACTAGTTAATGCATTAGTGCACCAATTGACTGTTAACTCACTATTAGTTCCTCAAACAATTTGGAACTAATTTAACTGGACTTAACTCAGTAAACTGAGTTAACTAGTTACAACTCATGCTTAACTCATCCTGAACCCCTATAATATAGGGAGAACATATACGTGACTTAAAAAAGACTTCCAGCTCGAAATTCCTAAGCTAAATAAGTTAATTAAACTTAATTAACTATTTACAAGTTGCTATGAGATTAGAATTCGATTTTAATTCATAGTTTAATTCAAGGACAAATTAAACTAGAGTTTCTTGTTTCCATTTCTCAACATTCGAGCCCATGTGGCACGACCCTTATATTATAAAACGTGCATTGGCAAAAGAGGCCTATGAGATGGTTGATTATGATGACATTCCTTTATGAAAGCCCAGAAATAGTCTTTACCTAAAGAAATATTATGCTTATATTTCTCAGTGAAGAATTTGTTGTTGGCATTATGATACAAGTGTTGTCCTTGATGGCAACTCACTTAGAGAAAGGTACAGGTGATGGCAACTTAATCAGAGGACAGATCTTAATACAATAGGATAGAAAGAGAAAATATATACACGCTGGTTCACTATATACCAAGTCGCGTATACAAGCAGGTTCACTATATACCAAGTCGCTTATACGCAGGTTCGCTATATACCAAGTCGCGTGTACACGCAGGTTGGCTTCAGTAAAAGCGCGTGTATGTGGAAAACTTATCTTTGGTCCGTGACGGTTATTCCTTGGAAGTTGTGCCTATGGTTTTGGACCATGGTGTCTCGACGGACGTGTTGATCCCTAGTTTTGAAGTTGATGCTATTGGATTTCTATGGTTTTGGCCCGTGGTATTGAGCAAGGCCTAAGGCTATATAAGGAGAAGATCATTAGGCAAAGATGTAGGCAAGGGGTGTCTGATGAAGTGAGAAGATCTGGTATTTGCTGGTTATCTGTTCGGGACGCTTGGCAAGGGTCGGATCTGATAGCGAAGGCATAAGTAATTATTTCTAGATCTGCACGCGGGTTTCCTTTGGAGAAAGCGCGTATACACGCGGTTTTGGTATAGTGAAGTAACGTATGCATAATAAGATTTGATATTTCAGGTTGCTGTTGATTCTGGTGGTTGTTGCAGAGTTCTGGGCTCTGGTTTGGGTTCTGTGTTCTTGATGACAGGGTTTCAGTGATTCAGTATTGGGTTATTTAATGAATTATGATGCAAGTATAAGTTGATGATTATATTACCGTAATGTTTGTTTTGTACTCTTGGATCCAGTCTGAAAATTGATGAAACGTGGTCCCTGAAGAAAAGAAGGTTGTAGCCTTCTGTAGGTCAGCACCTATGTACTAGTATATCCGCTAGTACAAGAGCTAAGGGGGTTGTAGCTCCATTCCAGAAGTAACTGGAAAATGAGAGAGGGTTGTAGCCCTCTGCAGGTTGTAGCCTACGTGCTGGTAAAGGACTGCACCAGTACATTGTAAAAGAAGTTTCTTATTAAAGAAGAAAGAGATGAATTGCAGCAGGTGGTTTTCACCCACATTGGGTTTCCACCTTATATCATGGTGTTCACGTGTGTGGCTTTTGTGTGATGTTCTGTTCTGTTATACTGCACCTATTTACTGTTAATATGGTTAATAATGTTATGATGCATCTACTGAAGATTAAGCTAACTGAATTATAAGATCTTTGGATATACGCAAGTTGCATTAGACACAGTAGCGTGTACACGCGGGTTAACTTAATTGAAGTAGCGTATATGTTTCTGAGTATGAAATTGGAAAGGTTTTACTGATCTAATAATACTGATTCACCCCCCCCTCTCAGTATTATTTCCAACAATTGGTATCAGAGCAGGTCCTTCAGAGGAAGCTTGATCGCTTGAAGGAAAAGATCCATCAGAATGGCTAATCCAGAAAGAGAGGCACACATTAGGCCACCAGTCTTTGACGGGAACAATTTTACTCACTAGAAGATAAGAACCACTGCATATCTACAATCACTTGGAGCAGAAATTTGGGGAATCGTAGAAGGAGGATACAAATTCCCATCAGCAACTCTTACAGATCCAGCAGAGAAAAAGCAATATGAGCTCAATGCCAAAGTTGTTACTGTCCTATTGAGTAGTTTGACACAATCAAAATTTATGAAGATCATGCATTTCAAATCAGCTAAGGAAATATGGGACAAAATCGTCACAAGCTACGAAGGAGATGATCAGGTAAAAAGAGAAAAGCTTCAAA
>APFE031518984.1:21425-59231 GCA_000404065.3 Pinus taeda | reverse complement strand
CCCCCCCCCCTCTCAGTATTATTTCCAACATTATAAAACGTGCATTGGAAAAAGAGGCCTATGAGATGGTTGATTATGATGACATTCCTTTAGGAAAGCCCAGAAATAGTCTTTACCTAAAGAAATATTATGCTTATATTTCTCAGTGAAGAATTTGTATATTTTTGTATCATATTTTATGTGTGGCATTTTTTAGCAGCTTTCTACGACTTTCTGCTACTTATCAAACTTATCTTGTGTTACACTTGATTTGCAGATGTTGATGCTCCCTCAAACTTACATTGGATTTTTTGATGGCTCTAGTCATAGTACTCGGAATTTGTCTTTCGCAACCTAGGTTATTTATTCACCTACATATGATTTAGTTTCTATTCATGGGATATGCTTTGGTCGAACAACGAATAACATTGCAGAGTATAGCGTAGTGACTAAGCTATTATCTGACACCATTTCATTTGAAATCCGTCAATTGATTGTTAGGTTAGATTCTCAATCCATAATATTACATTTAACCGGTGTCTATTCAGCTATAAGTGCTTCAATGTTAAGAATGTTTTTGCGGGTTTGTCTCTTGGAGAGAGAATTTGATTATATTGAGTATCAACACATTCCAAGAAGTTTAAACACATTGATTGATGCATTGGATAATTATGTGTTAAATTGGAATTTGTAAAACATTTGTAAGAAATCAAAAGCAATATTCATTCATATATTGTACAATATAGACTGAAATATAAGTAGTAGGTTTCATTAGTCAAATGTCGGTAAAAGGTGTGTTTTTTACAAAACATTCATCCAAAGACATGATGCCCCATGGCCTTTATTATCTGTACATGCCGATACATCATCAAAAAACAGAAACTAGCCCTAAGGCTAGTAGCTACACATGATGATCATGGTAGTAGACAAAAACGTGAGCTACTCATCGTAGCAAGCAACTAATAGGTCGAGGAACCCCCAAAGTGTGCCTCTGATAGCGGAGAGACAAATCATCAATCCTGACATTTGCGATGTCTAGGGTCAACCTCTCAAGGTTGTGCTCCAGCTCAGTCAGTGTCTCTACTGCATCCGGGTTCTGTACTATGAGAGCTACTGGCTACTCACCGTGCCTGTCATATCTACATAGACCTACTAGTCTCATTGGTCCCACATCTGCATGATCATTTCAGACAATTAGTTTTGGACACCAAAAAACAACCAAAGTGTGAAGTGTTTACCTAGATCACCCCACCAAATTCCAGCTAGCAATGGCATATCTGGATCACATGTGTAATCCATGTCTTCATATGGAAAATATTCAATCATGATGATTTGATTTTCCAGCCACCCAAAGAAATCAGGAGTATACCAGATCATTGGCCCTTCACCACCTCTGTGGCGTGTCATCAGTGTGACCCACTTCAACATGTAGGGATATCGAGGTCCTCCTCTCTCTATGGCTACCTGTGGAGTGAGAAGAGGGATATGCTCTATAGCAAACGAGATGACAAAGGCACCATACCCAAAAATTTTGAGTTTCCTGGTTTTGACTCTAGTTATTTGCCCTTTCAGATTGGAAACTATCGCTTCGCATGAGTTGAATATTGTAGGTTGCATGCACTCTATGGCAGTTTGCATCTTGTAGCTTCCTATACCAATAGGTTTCATTTTTCATGATTGACTGGAGAAGTGCCAAATATGTTCATCCTTTCCATGCTGCAAAGGTTCCATATTTTGAAGAATTTCACTATGTACAGGTGGTTGACTCTTGCCACAGTTGATGAATAGCCAGACTGTCTAATCCTAGCTAGATCATGTTTGAATTTACTTGTCTTAGAATAGAGAATAAAGGTCTATACAAACAGCTCAAGCTTGGCAGAAAAGTAGTTAGGTAGAGAAGCAAAGGGTTTCAACAGCTTAATCTGAGCCCTGGAAGAGATAAGGGTAGACTTAGATAGGAGGGCAGCTAAAACAAAAGAGAAGAATCAGGGTTTGCTAGTTCAAATGCACCCAATGAAAATGAAGAAAAAATGTTAGGTGTCCTAGGCTGGGTAGGCATTTTTGAGGTTGTAGAAGCAGGCTTATGGGCAATTTGGTCCTATTGCAACAGGTTTCATCTCATAAATACCATAAGGTGCTATGGCAAGGTGGTTACAAAATGAATGGAGCATGACTAATTTCCCTCCTCATTTTTCCAAAAAACACTTACTAACATCCCCCCAAGGACAATGAGATCTACTCACTGCCCTTAGTCCACTTCATTTCATGGGAAAAACTAAGTGAAACTGTGTTTTCACCTAGGCAAAACAAGCCACATTTCTTGTGTAAAATATTTTTATTCCATTTTGCCAAGTTTCCTAAACTTCATAACTTGGTATCCTTTCATTCCCCCCATGCCTAAGTTTTCACTCTATAAACTTAGCCTAATCCATACATATCCATTCCACTAGTCATATTAACCTACTAACACTATTATATAGCTCCTATGTGAATATTTCCCCTCCCTTACTATGTAAAAATACACAAAATCCCTAAATATCTAATACCCCGACCTTTGGCTAACTATAAGCTATATTTTAAATTTTTGTCGGGAGTTATTGGTCCACCCGGGACCAATAACAACCCTCCACGTGCCCCATCGGGACTTGTTTAGCTTCTGGCTAAATAAATAGTTGAACCCGCATATTATATCCCCAAGCCCCATTTAACCAAAGTTTACAATATACCCCGCAAAACATTAGAAAACTTGAAATATTACAGCGGGTCCCCCAAAGATAAGTCGCGGCCACCTCCATCACCCGCCAAATGTCTGATCGTCGCTGATAGATCCAACGGCTGTCAGCGATATCGGAAGCCCTTAAGTGTCGAACGATAGCGTCGGGGGATGGGCGGTATTTCCACCGTACCGAGGACGCGTGTCAGGCGCCTGGCGTGTTCGGAGCCCCCTCCTCCAATACCACTTCCCTCCAAAGGTGGTGCAAGGAATACCGATTACCACCCCACTGCCTCCCCGCTGACGTCATGCCTACGTCATCTGCTGACGTCACCCGACACATCACCCGCCACGTCCCCTGCCACGTCACCTGACATGTCATCTTCCGTACCCTGCTACACGACAAAATTACGTCATGTTGACGTCATCAAACAAAAGCGCACCAAAACCCGCCAAAGTAAAAAATTTGGTTAAAAATAGGTGAAAATGTTATTTTTACCCATTTGTGTTTGTTTCCTCTACATGTCCTATGCATGCTAATTTACGTCTGAAGCAGCATTTCAACGATACAGTCCGCCACCCAGCAGTTTTCACTCCATAGCTCGGCCCCTTGGCTCAGCGCGTTACCTGCAAATCAACCATTTTGCCATTAAAACAGGTATTTATACAAATTTACTCCCGAACCCTATTTTTCGTTGGTTTTCGCTGTAAAATTGCCCACAGAGCCCAGAATTTGAAGAAAAAACACTGTGTTACCCACCATAACCTCTGTCTTGCCAAAATTCACCATAAATCCGCACATTGAGCTAAAATTGAGCTCGTTCAGCCTTGCAAATTCTCCAAGAAACCCCGAAAACTACTTTTTGCCCACAATTGTCGCCCATTTTGCCAAAGAAGCCCACAAGCTCTGTCTCTCCATCTAATTTTTGTCCACAGAGCTAAATACAAGCCAACAAACCAATTTCACGGTGAAATTCCCGTAGAAAATCCACAGAGCTATTATTTTGCCTGTTTTGCTTACACAGAGCCAAAAAATTTCCAATTTTAAAAAGCCACATAATTGAGCTATGGAAGGTCCAGTAGCCTTGAATATCACTCCCCTCAATGCACCCCACAAAGAATTGGAACATCTGCCCTTAGCTGATAAAGACTATCTGATCCAAGACTTAGTAGGCTACCAAAACCATCTGCAAGCATTCTGTGAGCTCAGAAACAGTTACCTAAGCCAAAATGATGTTTATGGCATATGGGAATCAAATCTACCCATATACTACCTCCCCTCTATCAATATTTTCCCTAAGATAATTCACCTCTGTTGTGAGAACTATGAGCCAACTCAAAGGGCAGTCAAGACTCCCTCTGGAACTACCCTCTTTCATATAACTCCTGACTCCATAAATCAAATGCTAAACTTCAAACCAACTCAGCTCCAGTTTCCTTTTACTATGAAATTCTTGCTTGATGAAGGTCCCAAACTCTCCAGCTCAAAGATAACCCGAATTGCCCAAGTATTTATGAGAGCAGATCGCCAGCCTAAGGAGCCACCTCCTTTTCACTATGCATCTTTCAATGAGGTGGGTAGATTAGTTGTTGATATGATATCTTTTGTTCTGGGGTTGAAGACAAGTGAACATATTGATGAAACTATATTGGTTTTAATGTCTATATTTACCCCAGGGCAGCCCTCTGCTGTCAAATACAACTATGCCAAATTTATTGCCAACAAGATACATGACCAATTGTTGAATCTAGACAGGGAGGGAGTCTTTAAGTATTCATCCTATATCTATCATCTGTTCTTATATTATCAGCCAGATATTTTCCAATTCCCCATTAGAAAATTGGACCATAAAGGGGAAAAGAGGTCTGTGATTTTTTGGACCTCAATCTTTCATGAAGTCCACAACTCTCCCTACTCTTATTGTGAGTTTATAGATATGTTTGTATACCCAGTCTCTTCTCTCCTGATGAGAACTCCTCCTCCTAGATTGACATATGATATGCAAAAGATATTACAGCTCTCCAAAAACTATAAAATAAGTGACTGGTACTTTTACCAGAATCACACTATTATCAGGGTATATGGCTGTGAGCTATGCCCCTACAGGCTGCCAAGATATGTGCCAATGAGACTGTTTGCCTTGGAATATTTCAGGCAATTCATCAATTAAGATTTGACTCACTTCCATAGCACAAAGAAAAAGGCTCAATTGAAACTGAGAGAACAGTTAGGCCCCTATGTCATGAACAAGAAAGAGGGATGGAAGGATGCTGATGAAATATTGGGTCAAACACTCAAACTAAAGAGAAGCTTTTGGTGGGTACCCTATGACCCAAACAACTTTATCAATGCAAGAAGGATAAAATATAGGCTGGCACCCTATGAACATTGCAGCATCCCTGAAATAGAACAGTTTGCCAACCAAGATGAGTGGGTGGAGGGCACACTAGTTGAAGAGCTCACTGAGGAAGAGAAAATGGAACAAACTATGAAAAATCTGGAAAAAACTCTTGACTTAGATTCTTTTGGGCAGGTGTCATTCAAAATACCACAGCAAACCGGGGAAGGCTCATCAACTGCTACAAATTCACAAGTTGCCCAAGAAAGGAGTACACCAACAGCAGGGACAGCAAAGGGAAAGGAGATAGTAGTTACAGAGCAAGAAACAATGGAAGAACAGCCAACTACCTCAAAGGAACACAGTCAAGGGCAAGCCCCTTCACTACAGACAGAAGCACCAGAAGTACCAGCACTGCAGACTCCTCTTCCTGAGGAAAGAAGTAAGAAAAGAGACAGAGAAGAGACCACACCTGCAAGTGGGTCAGCAGAACAGCAAGAGGCCAAAAGACAAAGGGTAGATCCTCTACCTGAAGAGGACATTGTTGAACAAATCACAGAAAGCACAAGAGGAGAGAGGGCCATCAGCCAACAGACATCCACCAGCTCTCACAGGCAAGAAATGGAGATGCATCATGGAATGGAAGTCTCCTCCTCAAGGTCGCAAACTAAGAAACGATCTGATATCAAACAAACATTCATGGAGATTAAGGCGCAAAATGAGTCATTGAGAATTCAGCTTTATGATCAATTTCTCAAGATGACACCCTCCAAACAGCAAAGACTAATGGCAGCATATGACATTAAGGAGGAGAAAATGATCTTAACTCATTTTAAGCGTAAGGTCCAGCAACCACAGTCTGCAGCTGACTACATAAGGACCAATCTAGAGGTCCTTGCCAAAGATATACACCCAATGGACCAGATAGAATTGCACAAACAAATGGGTGAAATGGTCTATGCTACATTAGCAGACAAGGCAATGCTGGCCCACCAATTGAAAGAATCATTAAGCAATACATCTGCCCAATTGGATTTGGAGAAGATCTCTTCTTTAGCCAAAGACACAGAATAAAGACTCTATAAGAGATCATTATTGAGCTGGGACATGATCCCAAGGATGCCAAGGGCATCAAAGCACTGATAAACAAGAAGGAGGAAGATATTGCTGCCCTTAGGAAGCAATTGAAGCTGCCTGTCACCATGCATCCACAAACAACAGAACTGACATAGGAAAAGGCAGAAGAAGATGTAATGGATTTGTTGATGAGGATGAATCAAAGGCTAATTCAAACAGAGCAAGATTTGGAGAAAGCATTGCAAGCCAAGCAGGGAGAGTCAACCTCCCAGCCACCTGAAACAGCTCCAACAATTATCTCTGCTCCCCCCACAATCACAACAGCAATCCCTCTCACTAAGCCAACATCAACAACAGGTACAACAACTACAGATGCTTCAATAGCAGCAACAACAGAGCCAGAGACCAGCATGAGGATGGAAGAAATGATGAAAGCAGTAAAAGAGCTAGAAGCTCAAATGTCAGAGCTCAAAGAGGCAAAAGAAAAACTAGCCAAACTAGAGGTGAGCTATGACAAGTCAAACAGTGGTAGAAAAAAACAGAGAGGTAAAGGCCCTGGAGAACAAGGTGAAATCATTGGAAAAGGATCTCACCTTGCATAAACCTCTAGCAGACATTAAAATGATTTTGTGGACCAAGATTGGCCAGTCTATTATTGACCAATGGCAATCAATTCAAACAATCCATGAACAAATAGAATTGCTAGAAAGGGCCCAAGTGGAAATTCAAAGAGCCAGGGCATCATTAGGAAACATGCCTGAGCAGGCCAATAGACTCATCCAGTTTTTGAATACTCATACTAAAGAACAACTAGCAGCTTTGGAGATCACGGACAAGACAGACACCATTTTGACAGTGAAAAAGGTGCTAACAAAGAGAAATTTTGTACAGACTTTGGAAAGGAAGTGCCAAGAGATGCAGATAGAGATTAATGCCTTCACAGAGAAGTTCACAGTCTTGCAACAGAAGGGTCTACCCAGTTTACTAACCAGCAATCAAAGACTATTATCACATCAACAATATGCTCACAGGGTAAACACTTATGTTACAAATCAAATCACTGCATCATCAAGCACTTCAGAAGACACAGGACCTCCCTCCGGACAAAGTTTATATGACAAATTGGAAAATTTGTTTTATATTGAACATGAAATAAATCATCTTTTTGAAGTCAAGCCTAACTTTTACAGATATACCGAGGCTGATGAAACACCTGTAAAAATACAAAGACATCAATTGCCTACAGACTAGTGGTGGCAGAGTATGCTGGAAATTTTACCTAGGTAATTTGGATTTTTTTTGTCTATCTACACTTGGTCAAATAACAAGACACGTGGCAGATATAGAGGAAGGAGGTCAAGCGAGAAATAGGACGCGTTAAAGCCAAATCAAGAGCAGGTAAAAGGATCGGGACAACAACGCAGGAATGCAAAGTAAAGACACAGCTACCAGCCGACTTCCTGAATTGAAAAGTTAAAAATATCTTATCAGTTAAAGCAGCCAGCACAACCACAATTACTACTACATTTATTTCTGCATTTATTCCCTTGTCAGAGTAGGTGAAGGAAGTTATTGCTTCATATCTTATCCACAAGATATTTTGTAACTCTCTTTTTGTATAAATACCTCCCCAAGGAATGTATTCGGGGTTGGTGATTTTCCTCTTTGGACCACACTGTAACTATGAGATTTTTTAATACAAAGGCTGTTGAAGTGCATTGTTGCTGGACCGTCTGAATGTGGATTTGATGTTCTAGGTTCTGCTACAAAATTCCTGTGTCGTTCTATGGATCAATAAGTAGTTCTAAACTGTGTTTTGTGTTTTCTATGTTTGCAAATTTCATATCTGTTTCATTATCTTAGTAACAGGGAAAAAGAATAGCCCAGAACTTGTTTAAATACACTCTGTGTTCAATTCCTGTTGTTATTTATGTTTTCTTCAGAATTAGGATAAAACAGGAATTCTTAGATGCTTCTGTTTCTACTAATTCTTTCACTTTGAAAATTGCCAAGGAATTCTTTACTGCTCCTTGATAATATTCATGCACTTTCCCTCTGCCATCATGATGAAGGATTCTTGACCCCCCTTCACCCACTGGCTGACATTCCATCAATTTCTAGATTTCAGTGTTGTTCCAAAATTGATTATCTTGCTCTGTAGTATTGCCCTTTATCAGAGAAACACACTCAACAATCCATCTTCATAGACTCCATTTGCCCAATGGAATAAACTGTTTTAGATTTGCATCCCAGTTCTGTTTAAAATCACCATCCAAACAAACTTAAAACAAAGCCCTGCACATCATAACTAGCATAAAATACTTCAAATAACAAAGTTAAATTATAAAGAGAGAGCCCTCTCTGGATGCAGTTTGGCTAGAAGCTGCATCTAAAATATTGGTTAGTGGTTACCTCGGTCGTATTCCCTTTTCTCACAAGTTTTGGGGAACAACCTGAGTGATAACACATCTAAGCCTTTATAAGCATGTGAAGAGTTGCACTTCATCATAGTCGTGCAACAGTGAAACCAATAGCTCTCAAAGGACGTCTCTCTATGGTTTTGATATCAATTCTCCCATCCTTGAGAGTAGCTCCTTGGAAGCAATGTTTCACTAGATAGGTGGAATTTGTTTCACCACCCCGTATGTGTCCATACAGATAAATGTCCACCCCACAACGTGGGAGTCCAAATAAGAAGTAAATGTCATCGACATCGATAGTGAGCCTATGGTCTCTGATCACGAAGCATTCTTCCTGTATATTCCACTTTCTCATAATCCACTGTAGCAAGTCTAACTGAACCTTCATGCCTGAAATGGTGAAAAAATTATACAATCCATAGTTTTTTAGTGCATGTATTTTCTTTGGATGGTTCAAAGCAACTATGTCTTGTTCTTCGTGTTCACACTCTCTCCACTCCATTTTTGTAGCTCAAAACCCTGCAAACAAACATGGAGGATCATTAGAAAGAATTGTGGTAAATTTTGGGAAAAAAAATTGGGCGTTTTCAATTAGATTTTTAATGCCCTCGGCGCTGTGCACAGTCACATGAGGAAAACAATGCGGATGTGCACATGTCTAGGACTAGAAACAACACACATCTCATTTTTCAATGTAAAAAACTCAATCGATGTGTGCAAGCCTGATAAGGGTTAACTTTGCACACTGAGGATGATGTTTCATTCCAAAACCCTCCCAAAAAACCAAAATACACAGTAAAATGCAAAATAAAAACCATGAAAATGAAGATATCAGAGAGATGATTTACCTGAAGAAGACGCCTTGCGATTTGATCCAATTGTTTGCCCTGAATTTTCCTCTGAAATTCTTGGTGAAAAATGCACTCTATCACTCTCAAAGGGTAAAAAACAAATATTTTTTTTGGGTTTTTATAAGTTTTTTGGCCTATTAAAATATTATTTTTTGCCTATTAGCCTCTGAAATCCAAATTTATAATATTTTTGGCTATATTTTTTAGCAGTGACGATTATTTTTGAGTTTAAGTATGCAGATCACAGGCTATTTACGAAAACAAATCATTTTGGCATTGAGTATATTTTATCACTTTTCCAAACTTAATAAACTTACGAAAAAAACGAAACAAGGAGTTCTCTTTATGCCTTTTTCAGACTCCCTAAATATGAAAATATTGCCAAGTACTTGACTGTTTGAACTCATAAAAGTAAATGAACAATCGTCTATTAAGTATAAGTTTACCCTTTTACGGACTGAACAAGACTATTTACGAAAAAGGTATGTGTTGACTAATCATGGTCAATAGAGTTCTCTCTTGCATTATTTTACCCTTTTTCAAGCTTGGGAGACTAAACGTATGAAAAAAAAAAGACACTGTGGAGTTTAGTTATGTTTTCCTCCCGACTCCCTAAAACTAAACAACATCGAGCTTTACTTTCTCCACGCTCGTTAAAATTTACCTTGAAAGAAATGAACGAGTTTTCTTTTTGTGTCTTTTCAAACTCTTTAAACATGAAAACGACATCGAGTTACCCCTTCACTAGACTCATAAAACTTAAACAGTGAAAGACTCGTTAAGCATGATGAGACCGGACCACTACTTCCTAGGGTTCATTAAAAATACTTTGAATGACTCATCCAAAGGATGAGCTTACAAGACAAGCATATGTTATCCTCCTCAAGCTTGCAAAAAATAAAGAGCTACTTGCTAATAATGGTGGGCTAAAACTGGGAAAGAACCTTTGTTTTTGTATTGTAAAAGGTAGTATGTTTTTCTTGAACATGACACTTTGTCACTTTTTATATCCGGGTTGGGAAATCCATTTGCCTCTTAGTTGACCATACCTCATTGAAAGTCTAGTTGGTTTGGGTATTATTTTTTAGTCAAATGTTGTCAAGTCAGAATGTCATGTCGTTGATATGTTCAAGAGGAGTCGAACCTCGGTCAATTTACTTTGCCATTCATATCCTTCAATCGTGTCGACCATCTCTGAGTCAGTCCTGGATTACTCCAAACTATCGTTCTTCAAAATTGACATGAGTTTCGTGTCGTATGCCCTCCTGCAACGGGTCGCTTCCTATCGACTTCAACTCACATGCTCTAATGGCAGGTTTCTCACATTTGATGACAAGTTCTCATCATTGACCTTGAATTGAATGATTCTATGAGTGTTTGACATCAACACATCTATTCACACTTCTTAGATTGTACTGGAAGTACCTTGAGAGCCATTTTCATTATTGGTGGTTTCTCTCATACTTTTTAATGGTTCACATCATTGACCGGTAATCAAGTGGTTTCTACCATGTTCGATTACGAGACATTCACTCACATGGCTAGATTTTTACTACGGATCGAGAGATGGAGATCAAGACCCTGGATCTAGTTTCATCCATCAAAGTTGCGTGGAGTTATTAAATATTCATGATTGTAAACATAGATCCATTTGATGGTTATGTCCATAATATGTCATCTATTGACATGGATCTTCAGATGTATTTATGTATTGGTTCTTTGAGACATTTATACTCTGAGTATGGGAATTCCTACCTTAGTGATGATTATTTATTGCATTGTAACACTTGATTGATTGTTTCAGGTCTCTGACTGCAGTCTCTAACCCAAACCTTGGCATGATAATGCACTTATCTTCTGACTTTTCACTTTAAGGGGAAATCTATTACACATCATTTTGTCACATTAGGAAAATGACCATCGGTTTGTATCTTTCATTATCCATCAATGTGTTCCAAATCATTCCCTTGCAAGGCTAGAATACAAACTATCCCAAAAAGAATGAAATTCCTAGATCCCAAGGCTCAAAAACCTATTTTTGGCTTCCCGCGCAGTTCCCTAGTCAAATTTTTTGCATCAGCAGAAGATTCCATTAGAAACTTTGTAGAAGTGCGCTCTGTCTTACACTATGGCCTGTGCACATGACTTAATGCATGTAAAAATAGAAGTGTTGTTATTCGAATTTTTCCCAAATAACAAGCTTCGAATGGATACCTATCCAGCCCTGATCCCTACCATCATGGAGCTACCTCCCTCTCTTTGTGGAACCCCTATCCAACCATTTTTGGATCTCATCCCTTGGGAAATGGATCCCAAAATTCCCCCTCTTGGCCTATAAAGCTAACACAGGCATGAGGATTGGAGAGGGTTGTTGGTAGTAGGCTTATGATGCAGAAATAAGGTTAGGAGGCTATTCATCCAAGGAGAGGGTTGGATATTGTGAGGGAGGCTTGTAACATCAAGTCTTTGAGGTTATAAGTTTGTTCTCCATTTTATTAATATTAAAGCAACTGTACTTTCCCAATTATGTCTTCTCTGATATCATTTATGGGATTCCTTGATCACCCACATAGGTTATGATTGCTTATTGATTCAATTTATGATATATATTGAGTTAATTAGTTCATTTATCTTTTGTGATATATAGTGGATGATTTGATCCTTCGTGTGTTTTTTTCTATGCAAATATCCTTTAAGACATCATGGGAAAGTTGTGAGAAGCGTTGGAAAGATCTCTAAAGCATCGAGGAGAAGTGAACGGTCAAAGGCACTGAAAGGGATTTCATCAGGCATTTTGATTAAATGGTAAGTGACCTCTCTCATATTGTTTCTTTCAGTCAATTGTAAGCTAGGGGAAGGTAGAAAACTTGTTTTTAGTGGTTCCATGCTTTATATTTAGTGGTGCCATGCTTTAGGTCATTTTTATGTTTATGTTCTTTCATAGGATTTCTAGAGAGACAATCTTATTGAAATGAATTATTCTCATATTTTGTCAAATCATATAATTCGTTTTACAAGAAAATCAAATTCAACAAGATAAACATTATGAACCAAGTCTCTCACATAGCTTCTAATAAATTTCTTCTAAAAGGCGGTCCCCTATATGAATGTTTGCATCCAAATTTTTGATAACTAAATCTCCATTCCAAAAAAAATCAACTATTTTAGCCTTTGGTTTTCAACCCAACTACTTTCACCAAGTATATGGTTATGGTTATCAATCTCTTTATGACATATAGGGAAATGTGGCACTCCATCGATGCCCATATTTTGGTGGTTTAGTGGAACTAAAAATCCCTATGAACTAACATCGAATGAAAAAGGTTTATTTAAGCATGGATGATTCAAGGTCCAAACCCCAATTACATTCACAAAATATATGATCCATATCATTAACACAATGTTGACATATGGGGAAATGAGGTGCTCTCTTGATCCCCCATCATTATGTTGTCTATTTTGGAAAATATTTATGAATGAACATCTAATGAAAAAGAGGTTTATTTAGGTATGGGATGCTTCAATGTACAAACCCATTTTCATTCAACTTGAAAGTAAGGTTATATGATTTGGACATTTTCATATATGTCCTTCTCACATTCCTTTTTGGTGAAAGTGATATTCTTATTCTTCTATCTAAATATCTTTGTTTTACAAAAATATGAGTCCTCTTTTGAAAATGTTGCACCATGTATCAACTAAAGGCAGTTGTTATCTTCTTTGAAATAATTTTCTACCCTAACTTTCTTAGAATAATAATAAAAAATCATAAGTTGCAACTAGTTAATCCCCTCCTCATTGCATAAATCTTAAACTTTGTCAAGTCATTGATTCTTCCAAACACTGCTCCACTCTTCTATCCATGGCCCATGATCCAAATGTTTTGCCTCAATCCTCTAAATTTGTTCTTCCAATAGTTTATCCTGATTCCTACGTTGATATTTCAAAAGTGTTGAAATGTTGTAACTCCTAGCATAGATCAATGTTGTCATATTGGTCATATTATTTATTTCATCCTCTTTTGTAATTCCACCTTGGGGTTGATCTCAACACTTTTCCTGTGAATGTTTGTAACCAAATTATTAATAGAAAAACGTGTCTACTGTAGAACTTAATGGTTGTTTGTCAAGAATAAATTATGATGAAACTTATGAATAGTATCTCACATTATTCATATGGCAAAACATTCTATTGGAAATAGTGCATATGGATGTAGATAAATAGATGGGGTATCTTAGTGCCTATGTATTTTGAGGGACCTAGCTTCGAAATCATGGTTCTTGAAAAACCTTTGATCATTGTTTTTACATTCATGAGTAGATTAATTAGTATAGTGTTTTCCTTAATATCCTCCCTATATTTATTTGTAACATCCTTTTGCTTTGTTTCCTAGTATACTTTTGCAAATGTATGGTTAGCTGAGTTAGGAAAAATACTGAAGGGGGGGTGGGGAGGGGGTGAATTAGTATTTTATTTGTAACAACCTTTTGCTTTGTTTCCTAGTGAATTAGTATTTTACCCGCTTCAATTTCCAATTTATTATTCTAATTTGTGTTTGCTATTGTTATAAAGGAAACTAGTGTATGCACACAATTGTTATTAAGGCAACCCCCATATAACTAGATAACTAATATGTTCAACTTTAATCAGTGCATCATTACTTCTTTATTCATCAATTAGGCACTAATCATGAGAACTAGGAAGAAGAAAGACCATCAACACACATGAACACCAGGATTGTTAGGTGGAAACCCGATGTGGGAGAAAATCACCATTGTTTTCATCTCTATATTCTTCTTTTATTAAAATAAAATCTTCTTACTATCTTGTACTGGTGCAAATTCTAACCAGTACACAAGCACCCACCTGCAGAAGGCTACAACCTTCTCTTGTTTTCCAAAACCTGTTGGAAGGGAGCTCCAACCCCCTGACTTTGTTTACCGGGTCCTACTGGAAGGGTGGACCACTTTTCATAATATTCATGTTGGATCCACTTTATCATTAAAACCAAACCAAGTAGCAATTTTGAAACCAATAACTGAATCAAATCACTCAATCATTGGACCAATTGAATCATCAAATCAATCATTGAAGCTTAATCAACCAAGGCAAATAGATCAAACTAATCCATTCAAATCAATGCACATCCATTCATAAGTACACCCTACCATGTATTGTTCATCACAGAAACCAAATGTTGTCATTGCAAACCCTCATCAAACATATGTCAAAATGTATACGTTACTGTTTTGAATCATACCTGCATATGTACGCGCTTCCCCTGAAGAAGACTTGCTTATAGATCTCAAATTACTAATACCTAAATTTGAATCATTGTAACATTGAATCAATCACTGAATCTTCTATTGAATTAATCATAGATTACTGAACCAAATACAGATCACCATACAGAGGCATCATCACTAATCAACATTCCATTCCATAATAAAATCAACTCAACTAGTACTATCAAACACAGATTATTATGAGAGAGACTTCATTGACAGACAACAGAAAACATAACAAAACTGATCAAATATCTTCAACAACCCATACTAAAAAACCATAACATGTATATGCTACCTTTACAAAGCACATCTGCGTATGTACGTGCTTACTATTCTTAACACCTGCATACAAAAATTGATTTTTTTGCAGAATATATATGAAACTACTTAGAAGAAGATACATGTATGTACACGATTCCTCAGAGGAAAACCAACGTACATATCTGAAATCACTTAATCATACCTTCGTTGCAACCGCAACACATGTCAAACCGAAATCATGACATACACACCATTATAGTCACACATAATTATACCATTATAATAGATCTGTCAAATCATAAATAGATTAATCAATCTGTATGCACTTTAGATCTATCAAATCTGATCCATCTCCAAGTTCCCTGGTGCACACCTATTTCAGATCAAATCATTCATAAACAATTCAAAACTTGCACACCCAGCACCTTGATCTACATCTCTTTATATAGTATTTTCCTTAGCCAATACCTTAGGTAAATACCTTGGTTATGTTATAAGTATTCTTTGATGGGATCAAATATCCATTGTCACTTCCAAATACTATGGGCCAATAGGTCCATGGTAAATACCCTTGGTAATCATAATAACATGTTGCAGATTATGTGCGCGACTTCTCTTCACCATACCTACGTATGTATGTGATCTTGCTTCACAGAACCCATGTATACTTTCTCACACTTTATCTTTTCCATCCATCTATCTCTTAACTAATATTCCTTTGCTCATATATCATGTATTATCTGCATAACCATCATGTTGGCATCTTTATCAAGTAGGTTTCCACCAAGGACAACACATTAGCCATAATGCCAACAATCTCCCCCTTTGGACTTGATGGCAACCATTTTGGTGTTTGGACACCACCACCTGTAAATACCTATAAAAAGAATATGTAAACATATCAAGCTAAACACCAAGATTCTCTCCCCCTTTCACATCAAGCGAAAAGGGATGACCAATGTTGAATGAAGACTTCTCTTCCCATGTGTAGAGAGGATCATACAATCTATTAAAGATGAAGACTGTATATTGACCATGCTCCCCCTGAGCATATGTTGAATATTTTGTAATATATTCAATGAAGTACTTGACTCTATGAATTAACCAAATATGACCTTTCCTATCACCAAGGATTCATGCTTACATCAATAATCCAACACAGTGGGGTTACATATTTGACTCAACATTACATCAAATTACCAAAGTAATGGGATTACATACATAAATCGCTTGACCCCAATAGTCCATACTTGACTGATTTTTACAATGTTTTACAATATGGGTATTTACATGACCTTTACATCAAGAGACAAACATCATCAATATATGACCAATGCTTTCAAGCATCAAAAAGCAACTTTAACAAGATAGAACTGAGCAGCAACATCATCAACTAGTATCTTTAGCATATCTCTTCATTAATATCAGCAAGTAATGAATGAACCATGAAAACATCATCACTTAGTAAGTATTTCTAAAGCATTTAAAATGCCAACAATGTGCTATTAGAAGAATAACAGATGCTCCCCCTGATCCTGTGCCAACTATTCATTGTCAGGTTTGATCATATCCAGCTCATCAATCAACAAAGTCATCAAAATAACCAAAGCAGCAATGAAATATTGCATCAATTCATGAACCATCATAAACCAATCTCATTTCTAAGTAAAATCCAACAAACTATAACCAATCAATGTCAGAACTAGAAGGACAAATAATAACTCACTGAAGCATATCAGAAACTCTCCCTGAGTCTGTCCCACTATTTCTTCATATCGGAGTAACATATGCGACTGTATAGATCAAAAGATCACATATATATGTGACTGTCCTTCATGTAATTTGCGTACATAAAGTAAATTGTATTAAGTTACAGTCTCAGCTCCCCCTGAACATGAAATATCAGTCAGAATAATTAGCAGAGTGATGAAGCAAAGATAATTCCTAATTTTTGTCTGAGATATTCAAAGTAACCACGTGGAAGAGGCTTTGTAAATATGCCTACAACTTTTTCCTTTGAAACAACATATTCTAGTTTGACCTTCTATGCACTTGTTCTCTCAGAAAGTGATATTTGATTCGAATAGGCTTGGTTTTTGAGTGCATGACTGGATTTTTAGAGATACTTATGGCACTAGTATTGTCACAAAAAATAGGTACAGGTTGAGGACAAGTGATTTGAATGCTTTGCAATGTTTGCATCATCCATATAAGTTGAGTATAGCAATATGAAACAACAACATATTATGCCCCAGGAGTAGATAAAGCAATGGAGCTTTGTTTCTTACTAAACCATGATACCAAGCAAGGTCCCAAATAAAATTCTCCTCCACTAGTAAGCATGAAGTGCAAAGTTTGCATTATTGGGATATCATAGACCAAACTCTTTGAGTTCCTTGTAGATACTTGAATATTCTCTTAACCGCTTGGACACGAGTTTCTTTAAGATTTACTTGAAATCATCCAACAATCCCAAGTGAATGCATAATATCTGGTCTCGTGCTTGTAAGTTAGAGTAAGATTTTGATCATAGACTCTTATTCTGGTTGATTAACTAAAGGAGAATCATCATTTTGACTAAGATTGCATCTTGTTACCATTGGTGTGCATACAGTTTTGCAGTCTTCCATTCCATATTTCTTCAAAATCTACTTGAGGTACTTTGTTTGTGAAAGAAAGATACCATTCTTTGTTTGTTGAACTTGAAGACCAAGTAATTATGTCAGTTCACCATGTAGAGACATCTTAAATTCTTGTTTCATAACTAAATCAAATTCTTGACTCATAGATTCTACATTACATCCAAATATGATGTCATCTACATAAAAAACAACTATCAAAAGTTTGTTTGTATCAAATTTTATATATAGGTTATTATCTGCAGACCCCTTTGTGAAGCCTTGTTGTTGAAGATACTTGTCAAGGCAATAATACCATGCACGAGGAGCTTGTTTTAACCCATACAATTCCTTCTTAAGTTTGCAAACAAGATTGGTATCATTGCCTAGAATGAAGCCTTCAGGTTATTCAATATAAACTTCTTCTTTTAGATCCCCATTTTAAAAAGGAGATTTAACATCCATTTGATATACTTTAAATTTAAGAAAGCTTGAAAATGCAAGAAACATTCTTATGGATTCAAGTCTAGCTACAGATGCAAATGTTTCTTCAAATTCTATTCCTTCTTGTTGAGCATATCCTTTGCATACGAGTCTTGCTTTGTTTCTAATTACTTCTCGATTTTCATTCAGTTTGTTCTTGAACACCCATTTTTTCCTAATAACATTTTTATCATGAGGTCTTGGTACTAATTCCCATGTATGGTTCTTTTCTATTTGATCAAGTTCTTCGTTCATTGCCTTAATCCAACTTTCATCTTTTCTTGCTTGATTCACATTTTGAGGTTAAATTGTGGATAGTAAGGCTAAGTAACTAGAAGTTCCAACAAGAGTTCTTCTAGTTTGTACTCCTCCTTCCTTTTCACCTAGACTTTGAGATTTCGGATGATTTTCCTGAACATACCTTAAAGGTGTCTTTTCTGATGTATATGTATCTTCATTTCTTTCTTCTAATGCTTCTCTATTACCTTCTTCTACAACCTTCTGACTTGTAGTAGGAACATGTTCGTCATCTGTTGGAGCTTCCTTTATGGTACATGTGGATGCTTCATTAATCACAACATCAATGCATTCAACAATCTTTTGAAGCCTTTTATTATAACATTTATATCCCTTACTTCTAGAAGCGCATCTAAGGAGGATTCCTTCATCGGCTCTAGATTCAAACTTTCCAAGCTTATCATCATTATTATTTATGTAACATTTGCTTCTAAAAATTCTAAAATGTTTGACAACTCGAGGTTTACCAAACCATAGTTCATAAGGATTTTTATCACTATTTACTCGAACATGAGCTTTGTTAAGTATATTCGCCATTGTATGTGTTGCTTCCCCTCAGAAGGTATGTGGAGTTCCTAAGTCATCAAGCATCACTTGTGTCATTTGTTGGATTGTTCTATTCATTTTTTCTGCCACTCCATTCTGTTGAGGAGCCTTAGCTATAGAAAATTGTCTTTTGATGCCATTTTGTTCACAGAAATTGAAAAACTCACCTGATATAAATTCTCCTCCTTTATCAGATCTAAGACATTTTATTTTCAAATCTACCAGAGCCTTGAATACTTTAAATTTATCAATTGCTTCATATTTATGTTTAAGTAAGCCAATCCAACACATTTGTAAAATCATCAATGAACAATATGAAATATTGTTCACCCCGAGGAGACTTCTTTCTCATAGGACCATACAAATAAGTATGAATAAGTTCAAGTGGCTTACTTGAAATACCTTCTTTAGCACTAAACTGAACTCTGGTTTGCTTACCGAATTGGCATGATTTGCAGATGTCATTTTCTGGTGGAGAGATGTTGGGTAAGTCACGTACTACTCCCATTCTGCTTGATTTGTATAATGGAGAAAAGATAAAGTGTCCCAATATTTTGTGCCAAATCTATCTTGCTTTAGATTTTCTTAAGTAACAATGTTCTTGGTCGTCTTCCAAGACATAGACATTGCCTGGAGTACTTGTTCCCTTTATTATGATCTACCTGTGTCCATATTTCTTACCACACAGTTCTTTGATTTAAAAACAACTTCATGCCCTTGATCACACATTTTACTAACACTCAACAAGCTATGTCTTAATTCATCAACAAATAAAACATTTCCAACATTGACCCTTTTCTTTAATAGCACAGTTCCTTTTCCTTTGATAACAAGAAGTAATTTTTTTTTCCAGAAGTTACATTAATTTCTTTCTTTATTTCATTAAAAGACATAAACTTATCTTTGTCACCTGTCATATGCTTTAAACATCCGCTATCAACGTACCATAGATTTTCTTGATTTCTTGCATATAAAGCTAGACCACAATTTCCAGAGTCTATGGTTTTGTTTTTCCATACCTTGGGTGTTATTGCCTTTTGTTCATGTTGATAGGATGGTCTTGTTATGTTTTTGCATTCAGTTTCTTTATGGCCAAAGTTATTGCAAGCAACACATTCAATTTCATCTCGAAGAGGTAAGAAGACATTGTATGAATATTTCTTTGCCCCAATCTCATTATTTTGTTTTCTTGCTTCTCTAATCATAATAGTTTTATAAGCAACACACTGAATAGATTTATGACCAAAATTATGACAAGTGAAGCATTGACTATTGACGTAGGAGTATATTTCCTTTTTTAGTAGCTTCCCCTTTGATTGTGGTAAGGATATTTTACTTGAGAGACATTTGATCCCTCATTCCTTTGCTGAGAGATGGAATTTTGATGACTAGTTCCATTCACTGCATTGAGATAGCATCATGTACCTGTTTTAGAAGAATTTATAATCTTTGATAATTAACCATTGTATCCAAGACCTGTCTTTATTAGAGGATAGTGTTTTGCTTTGATGATTGCTTCTAAAGTCTCAGATCCCTTAGTAAATCTAAGATTTAGAGCCTTTTTTTCTCAAGTTCCTTTCTTAGACCCACTATTTCAAGTTCTAAACTTTCATTTAGCCTTTCTTCTAGAATTTGTTTCTTCAAAACTTCTTTAACTAATTTAGCTTCTTCCAGATAGATTTTTAGCTGAGTTATTTCTTCAATGAGAGTATATTTTTCTTCTAGAACATCCATAAAAACATCATCAGATTCATCATATTTCTCATCAAATGCCATAAGTAATTGATATTCTTGAGCTGATTCAACATCTTCATTATTTGAAGAATAATCACTATCTTCATGTGTATAGAAACTTTTCTTGTTATCAAACCTTCCTCTAACATTCACTTTTAAGGAGTTATTTCATTTCTCATGATTTTCTTTATAAGGTAATTTAGCCACGTAGTGACCTACTTTTCCACAAGCAAAACATTTGAAAGGAAGCTTACCTCTAAACTTTCCAGTTCCTACTTGGAGTTTCTTTACGAAAATTTCTTCTTCTTCATCTGATATGTAACCTATTTCCTTAAGCTCCTCCTTTTTTTATCCTTTATAAGTAGCTTTAAATTTTGCTTCTATGATATCTTATGGACCCCCTTTTCTCATTCCATAAGTTGTTAAGGTCCCATGGAGTTTTTCAATAATAAGGTTCTTCAAATCTTGCATTTCTTCAATGGCAAAGACTTTTGAATTGAATTTTGGGGTTAGAGATATTATAAGTTTCTCAAAAAGCATCGAATTTTTTACTTCATCACCAATATTTCTCCTCAAGTTAAGGATCTCATCTACCCTAAGGAAAAAACTTGCAATTCTTTCATCATTATGCATTCTGAGAGTCTCATATTGAATTCTAAATATTTGAAGTTTGGTGTTTTTTACCTTAGTGTCGCCTCCATAGCTTTGGATGATCTTGTCCCATATATAATTTGTGGTATTTAACTGCATGACCTTCACAAATTATGATTCTGCCAGGCTTCCTAAGAGAGTGTTGACTGACTTTGCATTGGTCTCATATTGTTTCTTCCCTGCATCATCTGCGGGGATGGTGGATGGATACTGATAGCCTCCTTCAACTATTTCCCAACCATCATCCCCAAGTGACTATAGATATGCTCTCATTCTTACTTTCTAGAAAACCAAGTTCGTTCCTTTAAACAATGGTGGTCGGATAGAATATGCTCCCTCTTGATTGCTCATCTTGGTGAATCTCCCTTCAAGCAATTAAGCTTCTTCTTAAGTACCTGCTCTAATACCAATTGTTAGGAACACACTGAGAGGGGGGGATGAATCAGTATTTTACTCACTCCAATTTCCAATTTCTTATTATGATTTGTGTGTGCTACTATTATAAATGAAACTAGCACATGTATGCAAATGTTATTAAGGAAACCCGCATATATCCAAATAAATAATATGTTCAATTTAATCATTGCATCATTACTTCATTATTCATCAATTAATAAGTAATCATGAGCAGTAGGAAGCAAAAATATAATCAACACACAAGAATCATATCAACACACATGAACGCCAAGATTTTTAGGTGGAAACCCAATGTGGGAGAAAACCACCGACGTTTTCATGTTTGTCTTCTTCTTTTATTAAAATAAAAAGTTATTGCAATCTTGTACTGGTGCAAACTCTAACCATTACGCAGGCACCCACCCGCAAAAAGCTACAAAATTCTCTCTTTTTCCAGCACCTACTAGAAGGGAGATCCAACACCCTGACTTTGTTTACCGGCTCCTATCAAAAGGGTGGACCACTTTTCATAATATTTCATATTGGATCCACTTTCATCATTAAACCCAAACCAAGTAACAATTTTCTAAAACCAATCACTGAATCAAGTCACCTAATCATTGAACCAACTAAATCATCAAATCAATCACCGAAGCTTAATCAACCAATGCAACTAGATCAAACTAATCCATTCAAATCAATGCACAGTCATTCATAAGTACACCCTACCATGTACTGTTCATCACAAAAACCAAATTCTATCAACACAAACCTTGATCAAACATATGTCAAAATGTATACACTACTACTCTGAATGATACCCGCATATGTACGCGCTTCCCCTCAAGAAGACCTACGTATAGATCTCAAATTACTGATACCTAAATTTGAATCATTGTAACACTAAATTAATCATTGAATCTTATAATGAATTCATCACAAATTATTGAACCAAATACAGATCACCATACAATAGCATCATCACTAATCAACATTCCATTCCATAACCAAATCAACTCAACCAGTACTGTCAAACACAGATTATTATGAGAGAGACATCACTGATAGACAGCAACAAACGTAACAAAGATGATCAAATATCATCAACAACCCATACTACAAAACCCTAACATGTATAGGTGACTTTTAAAAAGCACATATGTGTATGTACACGCTTACCATTCTTAACACCTACATACAAATTCTGAACTTTTCGCAGAATATATATATGACTACTTAGAAGAAGATATGCGTATGTACATGACTTATAAGAGGAAAACCAATGTACAAATATGAAATCACATAATCATACCTTCATTGCAACCACAACATATGTCAAACCCAAATCTCGGCATACACACCATTACAATCACACATCATTATACCATCATCATAGATCTATCAAATCATAAATAGATTAATCAATATGTATTCATTTCAAATCTATCATATCTTATCCATCTCCAAGTTCCCTAGTGTTGTTTCGGATCAAATCATTCATGAAAAATTCAAAACTTAAACACCCAACACCTTGATCACCATCTCTTTATATAATATTTGTCTTATTCAATACCTTAGGTAAATACCTTGGTTATGTTGTAAGTATTCCTTGATGGGATCAAATATACATTGTCGCTTCCAAATCTTTGGGCCAATACCATGGTAAAGACCCCTGGTATTCATAATACCATGGTGTGGATTTTGTACGTGACTTCTCTTCACCATACCTACGTATGTACGTGATCTTGCTTCACATGACCCATGTATACTTTATCTTTGCCATCCATTTGCCTCTGAACTGATATTCCTTTTCTCATATCACCTATAGCATCTGCATAACCATCATGTTGACAACTCTATCAAGGAGGTTGCCATCAAGGACAAAACATTAGCCATAATGCCAACAAGTTGAACTAAGACAAGTCCTTTGATCTTCATCTCTATAGCAAGGGATTACCTTTGGAAACTTAATTTTTTCACATTTTTAAATTCTTAACAATGTATTTTCTGTTGGAAGTCATTGTTTCCATGTAATAGTGGACTATATTTTTATTTTTTTTTAAGAGTATAGAAGCTTAGGGGTTCTTTCAAAGGTTGATTAAAATGCCTAGTTAATTCCCCTTCATATATGGATATAGCAGGGAACTCTAACAGGGTAGATAAATAATCCAATGGTTTGAATCACTACTCAAATCTTATATGCATATAGTCATAGATAGTAATCTAGTTATTAGGAAGGGTCTGAATGCTGGTAAATTCTGGTAACAAAGATGCCAATCTAGGTAAGGTTTCCAAACCTTCCTCTTCCATTTTGGCAACACAACATATTAGAGGACATTGGAAATGCTTTGGGTTATTTTAAAAGAGAGGACAACAAAAGAATGCAGGAAGGATTATTTACCTTTCCTCGTACTTTTGTAGAAATAGACTTAAGAAAAGGTCTACCTGACTGCATTTTGTTAAAAAATAGATCCTTTCAATGGAACCAAACTTTGGATTATGAAAATATGGCATTTAGATATCATATATGCTTTCAACCATGACATTTATAGGATTTTTGTCCATATGCTAGAAAACCCCAAAATATAAAAAAGGGCAAGCCTAGAAAACAAAAGGCTAGCAGCCTTTTGATCCCACTTTTTCAGTGCATGAATAAGAGGAAATCAAGGAGGACCTTCCAATACAATATGTTGTTAAAACTCATAATCCCAATGAGCATGCACAACCCATGCATAACGTACAAGAAACACAATCGATCCATGCATCTAAACATGCTAGAATTGTGGTGTGCAAAGAGGATGGGTTGGTGGGAACAAAAAGAGTCCATGTATTGAAAAGTTCAAATCTTGATAAGTTTTTAAGATCCCATGGAGTTGTTCAATAATAAGGTTCTTCAAATCCTGCATTTCTTCAATGGCAGAGACTTTTGAATCAAATTTTGGGGTTAGATATCTTATAATTTTCTCAACAAGCATCGAATTTTTTACTTCATCACCAATATTTCTCATTGAGTTAAGGATCTCATCTACCCTAAGTAAAAAACTTGCAATTATTTCATCCTTATGCATTCTAAGAGTCTCATATTGAATTCTAAATATTTGAAGTTTGGTGCTTTTTACCTTAGTGTCGCCTTCATAGCTTTGGATGATCTTGTCCCATATATATTTTGTGGTATTTAGTTGCATGACCTTCACAAATTTTGATTCTGTCAGGCTTCCTAAGAGAGCATTGATTTCCTTTGCATTGGTCTCATATTGTTTTTTCCTGGCATCATCTGCGAGGATGGAGGATGGATACTGATAGCCTCCTTCAACTATTTCCCAAACATCATCTCCAAGTGACTATAGATATGCTCTCATTCTTACTTTCTAGAAAACCAAGTTCATTCCATTAAACAATGGTGGTCAGATAGAATATGTTCTCTCTTGATTGCTCATCTTGGTGAATCTCCCTTTAAGCAATTAAGCTACTATTCTAAGTCATACCCGCGTATGTATGCACTTCCCCCAAAGAAGACCTACGTACAAATCTTAAATTACTAATACCTAAATTTGAATCATTGTAACACTAAATCAATCACTGAATATTATAATGAATTCATCACAAATTATTGAACCAAATACAGATCACCATATAGTAGCATCATCACTAATCAACATTCCATTCCATAAACAAATCAACATAACCAGTACTGTTAAACACAGATTATTATGAGAGAGACATCATTGACAGACAACATCAAACATAACAAAAATGATCAAATATCATCAACAACCTATACTGCAAAACCCTAGCATGTATAGGTAACTTTTACAAAGCACATATGTGTATGTATGCGCTTACCATTCTTAACACCTACATACAGATTCTGAAATTTTTGCAGAATATATATGCGACTACTTAGAAGCAGATATGCATATGTATGCAACTTATAAGAGGAAAACCAACGTACAAATATGAAATCACATAATCATACCTTCATTGCAACCACAACATATGTCAAACCCAAATCTCGACATACACACCATTACAGTCACACATCATTATCCCATCATTATAGATCTATCAAATCATAAATAGATTAATCAATATGTATTCATTTAAAATCTATCATATCTTATCCATATCCAAGTTCCCTAGTGCACACTTGTTTCAGATTAAATCATTCATGAACAGTTCAAAACTTACACACCCAGCACCTTGATCTCCATCTCTTTATATAATATTTGTCTTAGTCAATACCTTAGGTAAATACCTTGGCTATGTTGTAAGTATTCTTTGACGGGATCAAATATACATTGTCGCTTCCAAATACTTTGGGCCAATACCATGGTAAAGACCCCTAGTATTCATAATACCATGGTGTGTATATTGTACGCGATTTCTCTTCACCATACATGCACATGTACGTGATCTTGCTTCACAGGACCCGTGAATACTTTCTCACACTTTATATTTTCCATCCATTTGCCTCTGAAATGATATTCCTTTGCTCATATCACCTATAGCATCTGCATAACCATCATGTTGACATCTCTATCAAGGAGGTTGCCATCAAGGACAAAACATTAGCCATAATGCGAACAAGTTGAACTAAGACAAGTCCTTCGATCTTAATCTCTATAGCAAGGGATTACCTTTGGAAACTTAAGTTTTTCACATTTTTAAATTCTTAATAATATATTTTCTGTTGGAAGTCATTGTTTCCATGTAATAGTGGACTATATTTATTATTTGTTTTTAAGGGTATAGAAGCTTAGGGGTTCTTTCGAAGGTTTATTAAAATACCTAGTTAATTCCCCTTCATATATGGATATAGTAGGGAACTCTAACAAGGGTGGATAAATAATCCAATGGTTTGAATCACTACTCAAATCTTATATGCATATAGTCATAGATAGTAATCTAGTTATTAGGAAGGGTCTTAAAGCTGGTAGTGTCTGCTAACAAAGATGCCAGTCTAGGTAAGGTTTCCAAACCTTCCTCTTCCATTTTGGCAACACAACATATTAGAGGAAATTGGAAATACTTTGGGTTATTTTAAAAGAGAGGACAACAAAATAATGCAGCAAGTATTATTTACCTTTCCTCGTTTTTTTGTAGAAATAGACTTAAGCAAAGGTCTACCTGACCACATTTTGTTAAAAAATAGATCCTTTCAATGGATCCAAACTTTAGATTATGAAAATATGGCATTTAGATGTCGCATATGCTTTCAAATAAGACATTTATAGGATTCTTTTCCACATGCTATAAAACCCCAAAAAAAGAAAAAAGGGCAAGATTAGAAAACAAAAGGCTAGCAGCCTTTTGATCCCACTTTTTCGGAGGATGAAGAAGAAGAAATAAAGGAGGACTTTCCAATACAATATGTTGTTAAAAATAATAATCTTAATGAGCATGCACAACCCATGCATAATGTACAAGAAACATAATCGATCCGTGCAACTAAACATGCTAGAATTGTGGTGTGCAAAGATGATGGGTTTGTGGGAACAAAAAGAGTCCATGTATTGAAAAGTTAAAATTTTGATAAAGAACACCCCCTCCACCCCACCTGTGGTGACTATGTCTGAGTTGGTATATGTTCGTATTGACTCATCTATAGGGGTTTGACAGAAGGTCAAAAGAAAGAAAGGAAAGAAAGAGAAGTTAAGTGACTATTATAACACTTAACGTCTCTTCTATATTATTTTAGTTTTAAGAGCCAAGAGGTTGTTATCTGATCTCACAAGAATCTAGTCTTGCATATCTCAAATTCTTTCAGGCTTCTACAAAATGTAATTTTGTTCCTTTTTAAAGTTGCAATAAAAATACAATTTTTTTCCGAAGGAAAAAGAAAATGGTAGAGTCTCCTTCTAAAGCTTGGAAAAATAGTCTAGCAACTATGTTTTCATATTAAACTCTTACAAATATGAAAACATCATAGTATTCTTGAAAATGGCCTTAAGTAGGGATAGATCCATCTCCTTTGAACATGGGTATTCTATCAAGTACTTCATATAGCATGCAATATAAGTTTAGGCCTGGATTAAGGAGATGAATGGGGTTGTTTTGGGAAAGCCATGTTCCCAGATGGAGTATTCTTTGTAAGTGGATTATGTAGGGTTATAGTAATTGATCGTTGATTTATTGGGATTATTTGAAGAACATAAGTTTTGTAGACACTATTATGTTTCTAAAAGTTGAGGACATAAAGAATTAAACAATTGATCAAGTCAACTACTAAGTTAACTTCCTATATTTTGAAAGCATCGGGTTCTAGTTAACTTCCTAGATTTTGGAAGCACCAGGTTCTTAGCCTATAAAGTATTAAACTTACATGGAAAAGAATCAATGTTGACATAGGAACAAGGTGCAATGCTCCTTTTTAAATCAAGTATTTTTAGGCACAATTCTAAGACCAACCTCATATTGTCACTTCTCAGCCTATTTGGGGTAAACTTACAAATTTTCATTCTTTATAAAGCAATTTGATTTACTTGTGGCATTTCAAATTAATATCTTATTGCTTAAATACGTCTATGACAACTTTAGAAACATTGACTCCCACAACAAAGTGGCTCTCATTATGAAAGACAATAATTGTTGTAAAGATGACAAGTCTAGAAGGTATCATTAGCTTTAAATGTTCACTCTATTTTTAACCTAGATCATCTTCTTTGGTTATCTTGCGGATTTGAATTTTTAACGTTTTATTTTATTATTAGGTTATAGGACCACAAAATTTTTGTTTCAAGCGGGGCACTTCATTTTATCTTCCCATCTCATGCACACTTTTCATCTATTGTATATTAGGGTAGAGCACTTCCAGGAACTTGGGGTTCCTGGATCATTGTGGCAGTGAGCTTCCTATCTAGGAATGTCAAACCAAACACCTAGCTAGTGGTATTTGAATAAAAATAAAAACTATAATAATCACCATCCTCTAACTACTATAAAACGAAATCTAATCTAATTGCTCAAAAAATCAAACCAAACCTCTTTGCAACTAGAATAATGTTCATTATGATTCAAATAAACAAATTTATGAAATTACATCTATATAAATCATTCAAATTCATTATGATAAAAGGAATTTTAAATAAACATGAAATAAAAATTAAAAAGGCTAATGTACATACTCTTAAAATTTAAAAAAGCTCCACACTTGAAATAGAAACAAAATGGCAATTTCAATGTTTGAATGGTTCATATAGATGTTATAGGCTACTTATTGGTAGGGTTTTACTTAAATAATGATATGAAATAACTAAATATAAGTAACTTAAGATTGTTTTTGTAAAAGAGAAATGTAAGCATTGTAAAATGAAAATGAAGCCCAAGTACTTAAGATTTTTTGCAAGTTATCCCATGGCACAAACCTAGCCAAGGGTACTCGCATCAAGTAATCTAATAGAATAAGAAGTAAAACCAAAGTTAATATTACAATCACATAAGTGAGTGAATCATGGATCTTTCCTTGGAAAAAAAATTGAGTGAATCGTGGATCAATAAACAAGGAGTCAACCAAGTTTAAGCTTTCGAACATAGTTCAAATCCTATGAAAAAACTTTTAATAAATATAAATGAAATATTTTTTAACTTAAAATAAAATAAATGGGTTCCAAAAAGATAGTTTTGAACTTGTGTGAAATAATGTTCCACCCTTTCTAAACACTTATGCTACATAAAACCACACAAGACCCAAACACATTTACAAACACATACATTACAAAAAAAATCAAGGAAATGTCATCAAGAGGTGCACATGACCTTTGAAATTTCAACAATAAAGGTGTTGCAAAACCTCAAAGATGAGTTTTACATGAGGTTCTCCTTGTGTTATTCTTAGTTACCAAATTGGGGATAGGTCAATATATAATAGAAACACTTTTTGAAATAAGGACTCATTATTTCTATGGAATTGTGTCCTCTCCTTATGCCATCCTTAGTTACTAAAATCATATGATTCAATGTCTTAAATTAATTTTATGCTAGTTCTAAAATTCAGTTTGTCAATATGGTAATCTAGTTAGCATTGTTACCACTAAGACTAGAGCTTTTATTACTTTATCCTTCCATTTGTGAAGATGGGTTCAAACTTTAATTTCATTCCATTATTAAATACCTCAAGTTACTCGAAGAATCAATGGCGTGTATGTATTAGGATGTTGTAAAAGGATGGGGCATTAAACCCGTGTAACACGATGCACTATTACCACTAAAATCATAGGGAAAACTTGTGGCCTATGAGGAAGATGTTCTTTATTCTTAGAAAAAGTGTGTATAATCCCAACGTGGTATTTGGAAAATTACCACTAGTTTTAATGTTGCAAATGGATGGTCTTGCAAGTTAGAACTAAAGTTGTTACCTAATTATTTTTGCATCCCATTGGATAACATGGTTCTTGGAGATTATAGAGGCAGGTTTCTTCCCAATGGGTCACACAAATGAAAATATTGATAGAACATATGGAATATTATCATTTGTATTAATAAAAAGAGATACAATTTCATTGCTTGAAATCATGGACATATATAGGACAAGCGAGCTAGCCAAATATCTTTCCCTGTGTCTGATTGAAGAAATATTTGATTTCAAGATATTTCTTGATTCATATCAGAACTATAGCTTCACACAAATGAAGATATTAATGGAACATATGGAAGATTATGATGTATTGATGAAGAGATATAATTCCACTACTAGGAAACATGGACATATGACATGTGATCTAACCAAAGTTCTTTCACTTGTATCTGATTGAAGAAATATTTGACTTCAAGAGCTTTATTGAGCCATGTGAGAACTATAGCATAGTGATTTTTAAAGGACGACAATGATTTCAATTCTTCAAATTCCAACTTCTTCATGGCACACAATTATGCAATGTAAATAATTAGTTAGGGCTAGAAAATAGTAACATCCTATCAATGTGTACACAAAATATTTTATAAAAAAACTAAGATCCCCATGTTGTGCCATCACCTAGATTTCCCTAATGGCTCAACCCCAAAGAGGAGATTTTCCTCCTCCCCCACTTCCACCTAATATTGATACCTTCACTACCTTGGTGTCCTCACAATCCAAATCTGCAAAGTGACAACAATATCAATTTGTTAAACCCTTGGAAAACATTCCTAAAGTACCATTCCATGCCCCACAATCCAAGTCGATGGCTTTGATACTGTCAAATTGAGGTATTAACAATCAATTAATAAAAATATGCCATTTTCGTCATGCATTGGCAACTTGGATTGACAAGAATTGGCACCCTATGATTAAAGTAGACTCTCTCCTTCTTTCTGTGGCAAAGGCTTCTTCACCTTTTTTATTGAAGAAAAGGAAAATATGGACCTGATATTTAGGAGTGGCTCTTACTTCATAGGTTCCTAAGGGGTATGTTTGAATCAATGGAACCCAAAATTCAACCCCAAAATCGATATTCCTTCAATAATCCCAATTTGGGTAAAGCTTCCATGTCTTCCTCTCCATTGCTAGAATGAAGACAGCTTTAGGAACCTTGGAAATGCCTTGAGAAAATAAATTGATCGAACCAAACCTAAAGATGGAAAGTTTTCCTATATCAACATATGTGTTGAGGTTAACTTGGAAAAAGGACTTTTGGAGGCCATATAACTCTCCTTGGATAACTAGACCTTTATTCAACCCGTTGATTATAATCAGATTCCATTTAAGTCCAAAACCCACTATGAATATGGTCATTCACAACAAACTATCCAAAAGAAACCACAAAGGAGAAACAAGAAAAATGGGGATAGCAATGGTACCAACCCAAAAGGAGATGGTTAAATGCAAGGAACCTAACCTTCATCTACTTAGGATCCATCCCCATTAAAGAAACCCCCAACCCCACCCCAACAAAAACCTCACTCAAAAAATAGAGAAATCACCCAACCTACTCATTAAAATAGGTATGAATCTCTATCCCAAATGGATACCCTAGATAACAATTAGGCCTCGGTAGAAGGAGGAAAAAAATGAAAAGAATGCCAATGCTGGAAGAATCCCCTTTTGACTATGTTGAGACAATTCATTTTCCCTCATAGGGAGCAAGTCAATTTGTCTCCAAAACCACATGGATCCCCAGATCTAGGGAGGCTCTTTTTTATCCCCAAATCAAATTGGAATAATTTTTCCTAGAACCTAGTCGACAAATGAATAATTAGATGATGAGGTGACCAAATACTTGGCAGTCAACATAACAATAAAATAGGAAATAAACCTAATACAAAGAAAAGATAATATTAGAAAAGTAGAGATAAAGGAATGGGCACTCAACAGACCATAGACGACCTATTTAACAAAATCACTAGAAGCTCAAAAAATCAAGGCAGTTCTATTCCCCCATTAGCAAGAACCCCCAAAATAACAAGTAATGAAGGTCATCTCCTCGAATTGCATAGGTTTGTGTAGCGAATAAAAATGGACATTTTTCAAGAACTTTATCAAGACAGAGAAAGCACAACAAAAGCGGTCAATTCAAGAGGAGCATTGAGATGTTTGTGCACAATATGGTCCTCATCTCAGTTTCAGCTCATTTTGGAACTTCCATCTGTGCATTGGATAGCTAAATATCTTCTTCGTCACCTTTCTAGTCATATCTATAATTTTATTAATGTATATATGCCCAATGCATACTTTGGAAAATTAGCATGTTGGTTGTCATCATCCAATATGAAAGATACACTATGAAAATCCAATAGTATTTTTGTAGGGGACTTTAATACAACCTTACATACTTGGGGAAAAAACAAGGCTCAAAGGTCAAATACCCCTTCAATAAAAATATAGAAGACTTTTATTCCTCCTTTGATCTAGCAGACCTAAACCCATTAATGGAAAACGCACCTAGTCTAATAGGCACCTACGTCCTTGACATATTATGCCTCGACTAGACTATTTTTTATCCATGACTCACTTCTAGAAGAAAATGTCTCACCCTTATACCAAATGTTAGCTTGGGGAGGTTCATATCATCATCCATTAGCCTTAACCACCACCCCCTTGAGAATTATGGCCTTTCCCCTTCCAATACAAACCTATTTGGTATTAGGATACAAATTTTCTAGGAATTGTCCCACATATGTGGGATAATGGATTGATATCTCCCCGATATACATTGGGGAACAAAATACTATTAAGGTTAAGTAAGCACTTGAAATATGGTCCAATTCCAAAATTTCAAGAGTTGAATCACCCATTATCTCAACCAAAAATAACTAGGGGAAAATCAAGGGAATATGGAGCAACTTCTTGTATCCTCAAGCCTTCTTACAGGGGAAAAAAATATTCCAAAACTCCAAAAGGAATTCAAAAATGAAGGGGAAACTCAGTGTCTCAAATCTTACAGTATAGAGCATGGGATAGAAACATTTGGTTCTTTCACAAGTAGGCTAGAAAACGTATCTGGAAAGATAATAAGTACAATAACTTTAAGATGAAGGAGAACTTATAAACTCCTAAAAACATATTAGAGAGGCCACTTTGTCACATTATGCCATTGAATACATGAAATAACCAATACCAAATGTGGGTGTTGTATAAAACATGCTAGAACACATTCCTCAAATAATCACTCAAGAGGACAATGACAAGTAATACAACCAATGAAGTATGAGAAGCTTTTAACTCTGTTGACCCTAACTTAGCCCTAATGGATTATGTTCCCATTTTTATAAATCATGTTGGCAAATCAAAAGACAAATCTTATCTGAATGATCGCATATATCCACCATCATCTAGATTTGGGGGATGGGTAGATTCAACCTTCTTATCATTGGTTACAAAATAAGTTAACCCTTCCTCTTTCAATAGATTTCAACATAATTCTCTTTGTAATATGAAATACAAGATCATCACAAAAATCGTATCAAATAGGCTACCTTTCTCTCAAGATTAATCTCGAAAAAGCAAGGGGAATTCATTCAAAAAAGGCAAATCATGGACAATAATATCCTTCTCAATACACTTGAGTAGAGAAAGGGGAGGAAAAGGAATTATCATTAAGCTAGACATGAAAAATGCCTTCTATTGAGTTTTTCATAATTTCCTCTTTGCAATTCCTTTGATATGGATTCATCCTTAAATTTATTGATTGGATATCAGACTCATTATTTCTTGTAGGATTTCCCCATTGGTAAATGGTAGATCAATGGGATTTTTCAAGGCCACACAAGGTCTTGGGAAGAGTGTCCTTTATCCCATATTTTATATATTTCATGGTTGAATGTCTCAATAGGAAACTATACCACAAGAGAAGACTAGGCATCCTCCCAAGTCTTAAAATTTTTAGGGGTAAAAGAGATTGATCATGCCCAATTTGTTGATGATACTCTTTTGATGGGAGAAGCATCAACAACCATATTAGCAAGATTCAATGGTATTTTGGAGTAATTTTTTCAATCCTCAAGAGGATCGATAAATAAAAGGGAAAGTCTCTTACTCACCTAGAATGCCAACAACAATAGGCAAGTAGTTATTCAACAAATTATATATATTCCAATTAAGAAAAAATGGACTTCATTTCGTTATTTAGGCATCCATGTCAACTAAATCCTTTTCCGCACCCCCTTGGCATCTGGTCCTAGAAAAATTGAAATCAGAATTCAGTAAATGGGGAGCATACTGGATCAATCGAGTAGCGAAATTGATCCTCTTAAAAGCAATATTATCAGCCATGCCTTTACTCAAATTCTTAGTTGCCTTAGCTCCAATTGAGGATTGTAACGTTATTTTTCAAGAGATTAGGAATTTTCTTTTGCAAGCGGCCAAAAAAATAAAAATCCTTCTCATTAAATGGGAAAATGTGAAATCCCCCTTGGCACATGGTGGCCTTAATTTGAAAACCCCTTCGATATGAATCTAGCATTAGGAGGAAATTTGATATGGAAACTAATATCAAACAAATATCATTCGTGGAAGCAAGAATTGCAATTAAATTCCTTATCATGTGAAAGGCACCATTGTTTGTACCAAGTTTTCGCTTCTAAAAGTGGATCTCAAATCTGGAGGCTTCTATCAATAGTTATTCCTCTTTTACAAGTATGCCTCACTTGGGTCCCTAGCAATGGAAAGCATATCAACCCTTAGTAAGACAATATTCTTGGAAATCCTCTAATCAAGAATAACCAATCTCTCTCCCCTCTCAAGACTTGATTCTTTCATGCAGGAAAGAAATCTATTTTTTGACATATCCAATTGGACTCTAAATGGTTCATAGTATGAACGAAACTTGGAATTCATTTTTCCGGATCTTACAAACCTCATTCTCACTTCCTCTTGGTTTTATCTGGTTGCACACACAACTCTAATTAGGATGCCATGGGATGGGTATCTTTCAATTACACTATAAAATTTGGTTCTGAATCATTTTTTTCCAAATGGTATTCCACTGTGTTAACACTTGTGTTCACACATTTGGAATCAATATGAAATTCTGAAAATGAATATATTTCGCTAGACTCTAGGACATAAAAGAAAAGGAAAAATAACAATAGAAAATGTGGTCAAAAGAGGGATCCAAGGCACATCGAGGTGTTTCCTTTGTCTCTCCAGCAATGAAACATCTTTGCATCTGTTTATAGAATGGAACTCCCTAAGTATGTGTGCTAGAAAATTTGGATAGCTTGTAATAGAGCTATTTCTAAGACATCTGTACCAATCCAGCAATAGTTGTGGACAAAGAAATCTTGTTAGAAGAACACATATAGATCAAAAACTTTAAGCTACATAGGCCTCAAATGCTTGATTCTAGTGAAGAAAGATGGGTTCCCTGATTTCACATTTAACAACCTACTCCATCCTTTAAAAAACAACTATGGAAATTATATCTCACTAAAGAAAAGTTCAAGGAATGGTTATCCACTCAGAACTCTCTTATTCTATGTTTTGATGGGGCTTCAAAGAAAAATCTAGGGGTGGAAGGTGTGGCTAAGGATGGGAGGTGCTCTATGATCCCATAGGTCAAATGGAACTAAATTACTCCTAGAGTATGGGTACATCATCTAATAATCAAGAAGAGATGTATGCACTCTTACAGGGAGTTAATATGGCCAAGAAATCATTAATTCACAAAATAATTATCTTGGGTGACTCCAACAACATAATTAGGCATGCAAACCTTGGTATTGCTCCTTCACACCTCAAACTAAATTCCATTTTAAAGGAAATTGTTACAAGTATATCCTCTATTCCTAAATTTCAAGTCAAGCATGCTTTAAGGGAACTAAACTTGTTGGTGGATTCATTATCCAACCAAGTCATTCCTCATGCACCGAGAACATTGAAGGTGAATGGAAGCATACAAACCCTTCCCATTCCATAATCCAAAAATCTTGACAAGTGGATGTTGTGATACTAATAAGGTAGAAGCATAAGTCATTAAGTAAAGTAAGGGGTTGGTGTATGGTCCTGGTCATTGGATTCACTTAAACATTATGGATGAAACAAGGAAAATTTCTTCAGTACAAGTAGTATGTGTTTGGATGAACAAGGATAAGGCTAGTGCGATCATGGAATAAGCTCAAGCATGGAAGGTAAGGAATTGCAAGTGAAACATGTAGGGGAGCAATAAATTTGTAATAATGAAATATTTTAGACTGCTTATCTATATCAATTCCGAATCCAAGGGTGAATCCATTAGCTTACTTGAATTGATGTGAGTAGTTAAGGTTGAACAAAATTCGATCAATTCTCATGTCGAGTCCTTCCCATATCTACTTACCAACTACTCCAATCACAACAATAAGAATGTCAAGGGTAGTTGGAAGTGTCAATTTCTTAGCATAGACCAAGATATTGAGAGGCCAAGAAAGCAGGGTTGACCTCTGAGCTTGAATATGGAAGCCAAACAAGCACAACATTGCAATAGAGAACCTTGGTGTTACTATGGCTAAATTGCAAGTTGATCTCATCAGCCTCAACATACGTGTAGACCAACTAGCATCTTAGCTCGCCACAACAATAGAAATCCCGATAGAACAAAGGCATTTGATCTAATGGCAAAGTGATGAAGTAGATAGTTTGAGGCAATAGTTTTAGAAACTTGAATAAACTCAGGGGGGCGTTAATCAGTTTAGTGCATTCATGGACATCAGATTCTGTGTATTTTTCTTTTCAAAATTTATGTGAACTATTCATTGAACATTATAACATCGTATAAATAGCAGGGTTAATTAGCATAACAACATTCCATGAAAGCATAAAATCAACACAAAAAAGAAATCACATGTGGACACTAGATATAAGTGGAAACTCATAAAGGGGAAAAACCATGAATTGTTATTGTTGTCATGCAAAGCAAAGCTCCTACTTCCTCTATTACATCAGCTTTTGGATGCTTCAACCTCTCTTATATTTTGCAACCTACAATTTGTTTGGAAGCTTCTACTTCCACTTAATTCCACTACTTAACAATGTAAACTTTGAAATGGGAACTATAACTTTGAAATGGGAACTATAAACTCAAAACAGGAACTCTAGCCAAAAAACTCCAAAAAAACATGAAAAACAGTGCTAAAAACGAAAATTGTTGATGTTGGAATAACTTTTTTTTTCTAGGGTAAATTTTAGGCATGTTTTAAAAATGGGAGTGAAAACCAATTTTTTGTGCAAAAAACACCCTCAAAATGAAAAGTGTTGATGCTCAAAATGAAAAGTGTTGATGCTCGAATAACACTTTTTTTTGTAGGGTAAATTTTCAACATATCTAAAAAATGGTAGTGAAAGCAATTTTTTTCTGTAAAAAACACCCTCAAAACCAAAAGTGTTGACGCTGGAATAACATTTTTTTTCTAGGGTAAATTTTCAACAAATAACACTTTTTTTTGTAGGGTAAATTTTCAACATATCTAAAAAATGGTAGTGAAAACAACTTTTTCCTGTAAAAAAACACCCTCAAAACGAAAAGTGTTGATGTTGGAATAACATTTTTTTTTCCTAGGGTAAATTTTCAACGTGTTTTAAAAATGGCAGTAAAAACCAGTTTTTTTATCAAAAAAATTGTGCAAAAAACACCTTCAAAACGAAAAGTATTAATGTTGAAATAATTTTCTAAGGTAAATTTTCAACATTTTGAAATAATGGTGTAATAGATTTTATCATGACTCCAAAAAACATTAAAATTTTAAAAGAATAATGAAAACATAA
>APFE031518984.1:3117-20822 GCA_000404065.3 Pinus taeda | reverse complement strand
GTATTTTGTTTTTTAAAATCTTTTAAATTTACTTTCATATCACTGAATATGGAAAGTCGAGTAACGTTGTTGAAAGCAGTGCTTCAGTCAATCCTGATCTCCCAATTATCGAGTCAAGTTGTTCCCAAAACAGTGTCAAGGGATGATTGACATCTTTAAGAAATTTTTGTGGCAGGGGCCAAAAACAGAAGAAAAAAAAGTGGGTGCCACTATCCTGGCATTGGCTCAACAAGCCATTAAAAGCAGGAGGGTTGGGTCACAAAGACCCTTATATGCTAAACCAGGTCATGTGGGCCAAGCTATGGTGGAGATGGATTCAGGGAGAAAATATGGAATGCCGCGATCAATCGAAGGAAGGTTGAGAGTCAATGAAAACATCATGGGATCAGCCACATGGACTTTGGCATCAGAAAATAGGGAACTAATAAGAACTCATAGTTTTTGGGAAATAAGGGGAGGAGACAAAGCCAATTTCTAGAACGAGGCTTGGCAACAGAGAGAAAAATTACATAATAGCCCTGATCTAGGGGAAATATGTTAATTCACCAATAACCCTGGAAATCAGACAACAAAAGAAATTTGGAGCTCAAACACCGGAGAACATTGGAGAAAATGGAAGCATAAACAAGACTGGTCAAATGCTCTAGAATCTATTTAGTGGGCAACATACAAGAGGGAGATGGAGTCTCAAAAAATTGCAATATCCGAAGGCCCGAATATAATAAGATAGGGGTACAAAATCAAAGGGATGTTCACCATACAAGAAGGCTACCACCTACAAGCTGCAAACCACCACCAACAAGGGCCACCCATATGGGATCGAATTTGGCAGGATAAATTATCGCTGAAAATTGTTTTCTTTCTATGGATAACTCGGCATGGTAGAGCACTCACTTGGGATCAATTAAATATAAGGGGGTTGCAAGGACCATCGGCATGTTGCACTTGTGAAGGAAAATCAGAATCAATGGAACTTATAACAAACGCTTGCAGCTATAGCGAAATATCTAGAAAAACCATGAGCAACTTTCAGCCTTAGTGACAAGGATCAAACAAGCATGAAATTAACAATGGAAAAATGGAGAAGGAAGCCTTAGCAGAATCCCATCTTGAACCGTGCTTGGCAAATGTCATTAGGATTCCTACTCTAGGCAGTGTGGAAGGAGAGAAACAAAAGAATTTTCAAACGGGGAAAGGGAATAGCAGTAGAATTTTAGGGAATGATTGTCCAAAATATTAGAGAAACAATCCTTGCAAAGAACTGGTACCCAGAGGATTGGGAAACCAATCCTCAGGAAAGTCGAATACTGGCAGGATTAAGCCTAAAACCCAACACGCTGAATAATAACCCTTGGAAACAGAAATCTCCACCCAGCGATTCTCCAAACATTTTCGTGCTCCCTCAGCAAGACTTCATCAAACTTAATTTTGACGGAGCCGCAAAAGGGAACCCGGGGGCAGCTAGATCCGGAGGCGTGTTCAGAGATTCCAAAGGAAATACCATCCATCTATTTGTTATGGATTGTGGTATTGCGAAAAATAATGAAGCGGAGCTCTATGCGTTGAAGCGAGGGCTTGAAATCGCAAAGAGGGAAAGCTTTCAGAGAATTGAGGTGGAGGGAGATTAGAAACTGGCAATAGAAATGGTGAAAAAACTACAGAAGGAACCAAACAAGAGAAAATAAGCCAAAGTTGGAGGATGGCATGACTAGTCCAAGAAATAGGAAATCTAATACGAAGGATAGACTACATTGTCCCAACGCATGTCTGCAGATCTAGTAATGTGGTAGCAGATAACCTAGCCAACAAGGCGTGTGTGCAGGCAAGCAGCAACCTTGATATAAGGGGCGAGGAGTTAAACCAAATGGAAGGCATGAGAAGACTAGAGGAAATCCTAAGAATAGACAAGGAGAAGGGAGGCAACCCCCAATCGAGGTGCGAAAGGTAGTGCAGAATAGACGAGGGAGAGGAAGGTCAGCGACCATGGCGGGTTGAGGAGGGATCATACATTTCGCCGGCACGACAGGCAGAGGGAGAAGAGGCTAGCCAGGGGCCACGAGAGCAGGCAAATGGTAGTGGGGTAGCAGGCAGTACAGGGTACGGTCAGCCACTCAAGCGTGCAGAGGTGAGAGAGGATGGCCAGGTGTCAACATTGGCAGAGGGAAGAAGGCAATGGCAGCCGACAAGTGGAGAGACGGTGGGAGAAAATTCGCAGCAATAGCAGCCAATGATAGGAGAGAATTAATGAAGGAAAATTATGGGGAAGTCAGGCGAACCCCATCCCGAGGCAACCATGCGGGAGAAAGGGCATCGGACGGAGGAAGAAATCACATGGTGAGTCCTTCGAATAGCATGCGAGGCAGGTGGACAAAAAGACAAAATTGTAAGAAGGTTAGGTTGAGAGGCATTTGCATGCAGCAAGACAAGGTAGGACGTGTAGTGGAAGGTGGTGAAAGACGAGGGTTGGAGGACGTCGAGCAGTGTTCGGCTATCATCTACAAGAACTGGTACGTCCTCTCAACTCTCACTCATGACTATTTGAAAAACATGATTCTAGAAGCAGAGCACTGGTTAATGTTAATGATGCCCCCGGTTGTGTTCACTGTTGAGATCTCCCGTTCTTCTTGGGGTTTTGGCCAGTTATCCTGGGGAGAATTCCACAGGGTTGTCACTCGGGGAAGGGGGTTTGGGAACCCTGGTCTTGGCCTTAGGGTAGATAGGTTCTGGAGTAAGGGCAGAAAGTCGAGTCGTTATACGGCCTGTTGGGTTATCCAAAGGGGGTTCCACAACGATTGTAGGAACAATTCTAATAAGTTGTTTTGGTTGAGAATGTGGCTCGACAAGGAAGGGGTCTCAGTAATGTGTGGAGGGTTAGAAGTGTCCCTTGACTTGTTGACAGGGTTGATATTCCTCAATCCTAAGCCAAGCCTAGACCTGGATAAGATTCGCGGGAATAGATGTAATAACTGGGGACGCAATTGGGGGAGGGAAAGTGTTCTGAGAAGGCTTTTGCTTATCTCCCTCAATGGGACCCAATGGCGAAGAATAGCTCTCTCCTGGGCCGGTATGAGATTTGTAGCCTGGTGGGAGATTGAGAAGCAATCCCTTGCTCATTGGTGTGGCGATACCTAGGGCAGGGTTGCATTTATAGTAAGGTGGAGGTGTAGGGATGCCTCGTGGGAACTGGGTAGCTGCGCTCTTCAAATTCCTATGGGAAGCTACCGGAACGAAGGGAAGGTCACTATCCTTCAAATCCTTGTGGAGAGAGGGGGGAACAAGGTTGTCAATGGGGTTTATCACGATTCTCAAGGCACGGAGCAAATGAGAACGCTCGCACTAAAGAAGTCCCACCCGGAATGGGGGAAGCTTGTGGGGAACCCCAAAATGAGAGAGGCCAATTCATAGCCTGTGTATCCAAAAAATAGCATAAGGAAAGAGGCCAATTATATTACCAACTCACAAAGAACATATGTCTATGAGGCTACTATGGTTAATATGTTGATGACTTACAATGTTGTATTCCTGGTTTCTGTTATAGGTAATATAAAAAGTAGAGTGCAGAAAACTTCGGAGCCTCGGCACTCAAACCATGCTCTAGCCTTGGTATAGATGCATTGCTCAGAAAGGGAGGAAAAAAGCAGAAAGGAGAATTGGTTGGCGAAGGAAGGTAACCAACTGGGAAAGAAAGGAAACAGAGGAATGGGAAAGGCCGGAAAAAAAAATGAAAGGATTGGAACCAACTTCTAGCAAAGGTCTAACCAAAAGAGGCAGGAAAACAGGGAAGGAGAGTATGCAGAACCTGATAAACGCATACTATGTAAGAACACCGCCTAAGGTGAAAGCAGTGATCTCTGAATGGGAAAGAGAACTAAACAATAACATTGAAAATCAAGAGATCGAGGCAGAGGAATGGGAAACAATTGTCAAAGACCACGGGAATACCAGAGGATGCCAAACATTGTTTCGCCAAACTATCCAACAGTATTGGGTCATGAAAAACATCATGGCCTGTGCAATGACAACCTACAAGGAAAGAGAAGACCCGGAGGAAGATAGACCAATTGAGCCAAGTATGAAGAACCGACAAAGGGAGATACAATCTGTCCAATTGTAGTTGAATCACAACAACCTCACTGTGAACAGGATAGAACAGAGCCTCCAGAATATGATGAGAAGTGAAGTCTCGAGTTCAAGCGCGAAAGCCCCAACCCCTCTGGACCCATCAGCTGATTGATGTTGCCCTGTAAGTATGACGGCTAGCATTTACTTTTCTATAAGAATTATATAGTAGATGAAGTTGACAATAACATGGATGGTAAGGAAAACTCTTTTTAAATTTTGGACAGCGTTCGATGCAGACAGGTGGCCAACGGACCTGGTTTCCTGCGGGCACGCTGAGGCCACCTGCAATTTCGTAGAAACCATATTATTTTCATGAAATATCAATAGAAAAAAAGAAAATACCCTACTAATATATATCTTTTAATTAAATATTTTAAATGTTTTCTTTTTAAAAATATTTAAATGTTTTTTTTTTTTTTTTTTTTAATGTTTTTTTTTATAAAAACGTACAATTTATATATCTTAAAAAAAACAAAACAAAAAAATTCTAAATGGTAAATATATGTTCTTTTTTTTTAAATTTAACAAGTTTTAATTTTTTTATTTTTTAAACGGTTTTTTCTTAAATCCAAATATATTATATTTTAAAATTTAAAATGTTTTCCGGTTTTTTTTTAAAAGATATATATATTTGGTTTTTTTAGGTTTTTTTTATGTTTTTAATCTTAATTTTAATAGGTTTAAAAAAAATATATTTGTTTTTTTTAAATCTAGTTGGTTAATTTTTATTTTTATTTTAAGTTTTTTGTTAATGCTTTTTAAATTTTTTATTTTTTTATTTTGAGTTTACTTAATTTATAGTTTTTTAATTTTTTTTTTTCCAAATCTTTTATGGTTTACTAGATAAAAAAAAAAAAAAAAAAAAAAAAAAAAAAAAAGTAAAAAAAAAAGTTTACAATTTTTTATGTTTTTTTGTCTCTCATATATATATATATATATATATATATATTTGTTTTTTATGTCAAAAAAAATTGACACAACAAATTTTTAAGTGTAAAAAAATGTAACATTTAAAAAAAAATATCCACTTAATACATTAAAAAATTTAAAGTGTCAAAAATAAGTCCTCTAAAAAAATATTGATGCTGCATCAACACGTTTCAAATCAACATGTATATCACTAACATTTAAAAATATATATTTATATTTGATACATAAGAAAATTTAAAGTGTCAAAAATATGCCCCGACAAGTATATTCTGCATCGCCACTTTTCAAAATCGGGTCACTTTTTTGCTACATCTACGAAACGGGTAATCGTATCAGTTCTCGTTTCAAAGTTTACATTGTTCTTATAGGAAGTTCATATCTCAACTTGTTTTGCAAGCTATAACTTGCTTGGAAGCTTCTACTTCCACTTCAACAGGCTCCAACATGTTCTTTTTTAGGTCACAACCTCAAAGGAGACTACAATCCCCTGATACATACAAGAAACATTGTGTTGGTTTACTTGGTATTTAGTTCTGCATACCTCCATCTATGTTTTTTCCTCTTCTCCTCCTCAAATCTACTTCAAATCTTCTCTTCTACCTCTATCTCTTTGTGCTAGGTAACTCGCGAACAAGCTCTCACAAGAACTCAACTCTCCCACATACTCTCTAATTCCAAAATCACATATTTTATAAGCAAACTTTGTTAGTTGTTTGTATTCCACACGGGAATATGAAGTGATTAGTCTTGTCTCTTTGCATTCCACTGATTCATTTCACACCGTTTCAAATTTGGAATATTAAAACAAAAATATATTGACCTTAAATTATTCTAACATTTGAAGTAACATAGGCCAATATTAATGGTTACAAAAGCCAAACTCGAAAGTTTTATTTATCCAAACAATAGAGCACAGACGTTGGTTCACAACTTTTTCAAGTAACTCTGCAACTAACCTCTTCCACTTCTTCAACAACAATAAGCAAACATCCTTAACTGCTTCAACAACATACCTTGCCTTTGCAAAATACATCAACTATCTCTTACAATCATAACAAGCATCACAACACACATTAACATCACAACACCTCTCAAACATATGGTGACAAGCAAGCATAAGAACCATAACATCATAAAATCACAACATAGCAATACATGCAAGCAGTTCAACAACAAGAAACATCACAACATATGAACGCAACCTCTAACATATTTAGCTCCTTCCCCTCTTGATCATCAACACTTTTACACCCTTTGCACCATACCTTGTTGCTCGTTTTCCATCACCCTTTGCCACCAATGACAATTATGCCAACATTTTCTCCCTTTGGCATTGATGGCAACACTATGATCCTCTCCCTTTTGTCCTGAGAAGCACTTCTCAGCTTTGCGTACCTCCCCCTTTGAAATCAATGGAAAGAGAGTGTAGTTCACAATGAAATTCCTTTGGTCCTTTAGCACAACTTCATCAACAACTTTCAATAAACAAATGTCAAGTTCATGGTTCATATTTAGTACCTATCAATATGGCTTCATTTCACTTTGTTTGTATGTAGCTCAACAATTTTAATAAAGACTTTGTTGACGTTGTTGGACCTGCGAACATTCAGGAGATCTCCCTGATAAGAAGTCCCAACTAGACCTCAACCATTTGGAGTAGGAGTCTCAACAGTGGGTGGTAGTGTAATGTCTTCACCGCAGTAGCGCGCAGAGGTAAGTATGATAACTTTGGGTGAGAGAAAGTGTGTGACCCTGCTGAAAGTAAGTGTGATGCATGAAGGTTCTAACACATGGAGGGGAAAAAGAAGTGTGGCCCTTAGAAGCCTGTAATAGTACGCAACTTGAAAGGGACACACGAATGAAATAACATCACAAGCTAAAATGCAAAATAGTCCACAAATTAAAATGATGGGTTAATCCAACAACACGCCTTCAATAAGATTTGTACAATTGCATACAAAGTAGTTCATAAGAAAAGGCATAAGTTGAAAGACATACATTGCTAAAGCAACCAAAATCATCCAACTACAATAACAACATATGCATGAAAGTGTGTTGGTTCTGATATCATTATAAGTGAAAGTTGCATCCATACATACACCATTAAAGACCACTAGCCCCAATAGTGGGGCATTATAGTCAATAACACTTTCTCCTCCAAAGAAGTATATTAGCTCTACGTTATGGAGAAGCCAAGGCTCATCACAATACTCCTTGGCTTTTTCTAAGGCTAAGCCTAGCCAAAATATTGGCTCCCAAAAGCATGTTCTATGAGTTATGAGGTTTTATTTATAAAAAAGGGTGGGGTGGTCCTTGACACTCCCCTTTTTGACTCTTTGACTACCTTCATGACTCTTCAATTTCTTTTCAAATAATTCGTTGCATCACATGATAACATTTCACATTCCACTAATGATACTTGGAATTTCACTTACAACATATTTACAAATAATATTACATTTTCCGCATGTACCCATGTAAGACAAAATAGGCTAGAGACAGCGTAACAAGACAAAACACTATGATTCCGAAGTTTGGGAAAAGACCAACTCGGCAACCTCCACTTGGTGCTTCCCGATCACATATTGATGCCAACCTTGGTTTTGTGTGATGATGTCCCCAAATTGCTTGATGGTGTCTTTTTGATATCAAACTCTTGCCTCCATGGCATCCAAGTATATGGTCTTGGAACATGTATCCAACTCATTCTGAAGCAAGTGTAGCATGGTGTTGACCATGACAGGACCACCAATGCACTTCTGCATGTTATGTGCGCTCAACTCCAAGTCTTCCTGGGTGGCCTCTCACCTTAGTTGTTCCATGTACTCATCGATCTCTAGTCAAACTTGGTTCTTGGGTTTAGCCTCAGTGAGGGAACTGATTGATGGGATCTTGTCCGTTCTCACCATGACATCCAAACTATTGTACAATCGTGCATATGAGGTCTGTATGTTGCTGATGAATGGGGCGAGCTACTCATATTTTTGGATCAACATCCAGAGTTTTGCTTTCTCTAGCTCTACCTGTGGCCTCATCTTCTTGGCTAAGTGAAGCAGGGCCCCTTTGTACCACATTATCCACTCTTGCACATGGGCAATGGCAGCATGTACATTCCTAATAGTTTGAACAAACCCTTTGCTCTGTTGCTCTAAGCCATGCACAAAGACAACTGCTTTATGCACCGTGACAAATCCATCATAGACCTTCCCCATAGTACTCCCAAGTGTTGATACTTCAACGATTATCGCTTTCCTCATCTCCCCCATTGCGAACACTGCACTCTGATCTTGAAGTTCTTTTGCCTGGTAGCCTGCAAGTTCTTTTCCAGTTGTTCATTCTCGGCCAACAAGAACTTAACATTTGAGCTTGTTGCTCCTGCATAAGCCAAGTTGGCATTGGCAAGGGCAGTTGGATGCTTTCTGGTGTCTGACATTATCACCCTTTCCTTGATCAATGCAGGTGATGTGTGATCATCCGGAAAGTGCTTCCTTCGTGCCTTTATAATCCTCTTCTGCAATTCATTAAATGATATATTGTACAAATCCATGGTCGAATCACCATCAAGGAGAACAACATCTCCTTGCTCGCTCGGGACTAGTTTTGACATTAGAGGTGGTGGAGACTGAGAGATGACCTCTGGCACTCTCGGCATAAGGCCAATGTCTTCACTATGTGGCTCTTGTTCCAAATCCATGTTTGTCACTTCAATCAGTTGCTCAATCTACAGAGAAAGCTCCAGATCCTGCATTTGTTACCATCTTCCTCAGCTACTGGTTTTTCCGACTCATCAACCTGTATGGGCGTTGTTTTCTCCGTCATTGTGCCTTGCCTTTCTTCTTCCTCTTGTTTTTGTTTCTCCTCTTTCTCTCCTCCATGGCTTATGTTCTCTCAACTTCTTCTCTGTCTCTTGCAACTTCAGTTTTGCTTCCTGCAATCTCTGCTTTTCTCTCTTCCTTCGCTCTACTCTCTTTATTTGTTGCTCCCTCTTCACTTCCACTGCCAAAGTTTCTTTCTCCAAAAGGGGATATGCCTTCATCTCACAGCTTTGCTCTACCTTTGTATTGTCAGCGACCTTCCTCTTTCCCTTGTCCTGCGTTGGATTGTTGCTTATTGTTGTTGCTTCTTGAGTTGTTGTTGCCTACAGAGCAGCATTCCAAGTTGTAGTTATACTAACCGGCTTGTGGAGTTTGGAGTCATTGTAACAGTACCTCCAAGAGCCCTCCTTGTGCCAAGGAAATGTCCCATGATCCATCGATAATACACCTTCGCACAGTGTTTCTTGCAAATACCGCGAGGATCATACGAATTAAATTTTTTGGTGCCGAAATTGAATCTTACTATCTCCTTGGCTTCAACATTTGCATATTTCAATCTCTTAATCTCGTACAATTTTATCCTCAAAGGAAAAGCGAGCCATAGCGCTTTCTTCTTCGTACGCAGTCCTACTGACAACCTTGCGAAGAGATGATATGCAACTTCTTGCATGATCGGCGTGTCAGTGGCATACCTTGGTAGAACATGCGGAGGCTTCTCCCTGCCAAACACTATAATGAAGGTGCTACCTGGTGAGGCATACCAATTTACAATGTTTAGTATCGCCTCCACTGCTTCTCGAGACATGCAAGGTGGATCCTACTCAAAGATAAGCTTGTACAACGGGATAATAAAATGGTCAGTTAGCCTTTCCATCACTCCGCGATCGCTGCAATCGGAAAGAAACTTGCAATAGATATTAACGGAAGTCTTTGTTGGTGTCCATTTCTAGTTAATGTTAGGAAAATGTTGTTGGGTATATATTGCATCCAATAAGTATGTGAACATGTAAAACCTTGCTTTCTCATTCTTGGGTGGATTCTGAGTGCTAGTCACATGGATCTTCAACTGATGAGCCAACAAATCTGACCAATTGAATGGCTTCCTATCACTCACCAACTGGTCCAATACGACTACACAACCTTCAGGAAGGATTTTTCCGCTCTCTTGACCGTATATTCTGCATGCAAAGATTATCAAGAATTGATAAGCCTTCCTGAAAGACTTTGTCTTATAAACATGATCGGGTGTCTGACTGAACTTTGACGGATTTTTCACCCAACGCTTGACGATATCTCTAGTGTTCACAAAGCTATGGGTGGCATAGAAAAATGGGTCCATGTGCTTCACTAGTTGGGGTAAATGATATATTTGTTGAAAGTTTTCTGAGACAATCTCTATCTTGCTGACACTGCTCAATGTCATGTTTTATTCATTTGTGTGAGACAATCCAGCTGATAATGTATGCACATGGGAAGGCAGGGTACCTACATGTAACCTTATATAAGCTTGACTGTTGGATACTGATATAAACCTATTGGTCCTCTTAAGTCTTCCTTGAAGTCCTCTGTAAAAGTATCTTTGATTTGTGCCATGTTAAATTTGTACCCTTCTCAATGAGCAGTTGAGTATTTACATAAACTGGTAGATCAAATGATATCTGCTCAACTGCTTCCCTGGTACTGCTCTCGGCGGTTTCCTTTGATGTAGCTTTCTTGGATGCCATGTTAACTGTAACTGCTTGAAAAATGCTCAACAATTGTTGCACCTGTGCGACAGAGAGGACACTCATGGCAAGCAAATGTCGGCTCAAAAACCAAAGCAACTTCAAGACAAAATCAAGCAACAAACTAGGCTCATGATGGGAAGGATTGCGCCATTCTGGTTGGCAAGGGTCATTACCTGACTGTGGGAAATGCACATTGCGCAATCCCAGCAATCAGTCAAGAAGCTTGTTGACTGGAATTGTGCAATGTGCAGTTCAGTCTAGGCAAAGGTCGGGAGACACTGCACATCGCGCAGTCTCAGTGGCCAAGCTGGGAGGTTGGCTCTTGGAACTGTATAGTGCGCAGTTGGAGCTAGGCCATGACAGCCTCTGCAAAATTCTAAAAGCCAAGGTAGAGGCCTTGAGCTCCCAGAATACGCAGTGCATGTAGTGAAATGTGAGATCTGGTTAAGGGGAGCCCATATTTACCCAAGGGGATTGTGAAATCAAGCAGATCTGAAGGATGGTGTGATGTTGAGTGCATAATTGACTAAGTGTTGATGCATGCATGTGAAACAAGTGCAGGAATCAATCAAACTAAAGGAAAACAAAACATGTGAAGAGAGTCACCGCAACGATGACTGTTGATGCAAAAACAAGAAAATACATGCGACGCTTGGGAAAGGCAATCTAAAACTTGAAACAACACTTCTACAAGTTAAGACGTTAGCAGTTGTTCATACAAACAAGTGAAACAACACTCTCACAAGCTAAACAACCAAAAGCGATAGGAAAACAGCGAAGGACTAAAAAAGCAAAACTCACCTGGAAAAGCGATGACAGTCGCATCGAAGGTTCCTTGATCTCCTCGGGAATGCTAGAGCTCCATGATCGAATGTACAAATGAGCTCTAGCAGCATCGATTAAGTAGATTTTGTCAAGTTATGGTTTATGACACAAATGCCAAAAATCAAAGAAAAAGCAACACTTGGCAACAGTGTCCAAAATAACTCAAGTACCTCCTTCGGGTTGCTAAAAATAGATCCCTATTTTAGGGATGTTTTTTTTTTTGCTTTTTTGCTTTTTCACGAAAAACTACCACGCATTTCCGAAAGAGATTGCACAGTTCTGGGAAGAATCGGGCAACTCTTTGGTTCATGCGCTACGTAGTTTCTGAGCACAGTTGGTTCTGTGCAATTTATAGGTTGAGTGGCTTTGGGTTGCCTCTCATGTCTATGCAATTTCCCATCTTAAGGTTGGCTTACATGTAGTGTTGTGCAATTCCTGAGCTCAAGGCTCACTGGCAGTTAGGATTGCGCAATTCCTGAGAACAAAGCCAGTTGCCCTCAAGAATTGCGCAGTTCTCTAAGGCAGGCCGGGAACTGTGAAAAGACCAAGTCAAGAGATCAGCTTGTGGGTTAGAAAGTAAACCAAGTAAGCAAACACAAGCCAAGATGCAAAGGATGAGGCTCAATCAAAGCACAAGTACCTGGATCAGTGCATGATGAGTTGTTGTGGTTTAGACGGGAGGCTCCAAAACGAAGCATAGGCAAAATTTTGGAGGTTGGTTGTAGCCGCTACAACAAGCTCCAATATTTTGAGTTGTAAAAGTCTCCAGCAGCAATATTTCTTACAATCTTTTGATACCTCATGACAATGACATTCTTCTGGCTTTGGTAAGGAATCCCCAACTCCTTATCATTGCTATTGTTTTGACCTTTCTATGTTTGATCTCAGAAACAGATAGTTTAGCGTGCTTAATCAAAATGAATAGAAAACAAATCCCTGACTTAGATACAACCCAATAATAAATGGAAGCTACATCTAATGCGAAATCATTGTTGTGGTTCCTCGACAAGTTTGGTGACATGCTTCTTTGATACCAGCATTATATATACATGTTTTCAATGCTCCTTCCTTTTATAGGCACGTCTGTTAAAGACCATTACACCATTCCATATGAAAATGAGTATATCCACCATTCAAAATTTTAACAAGATGAGTTGATTCAAAGCATACTTTGATGCATTAATCTTACTTGTTGAATAATTGATTCAAAACATACTTTGATGCATTAAGCTTGCTTGTTGAATGAATTCTCAGCGTGATCAATCAATGTGCCAACACGAAGAGCCCTAGATATATTTCTAGGCTAGTTCAAACTGAAAAACATAATAGGTATTTTATTTTCCTGACAAAGTGTTGTTTTTGGATCCACTATAGAGATATCTCTAGAAGTGACATCATGATAAGTTACAAAGTAGAGAAGATGAGCATCTAAATGGATCATTGTCATAAACTTCGTCAACATTTGTTGCTTTTAATATAAGCTCAACATTTATCTCTGAAGTTGTGTTTGTTGTAAAAGGAAAGGTTACCAGTTCCAGATGTTCTTCTGCATATACAAGGTTCAACAACTTTTGACATCCGAAACGCTCTCCATGGTTGCTTGTAAAGCAATAACATTCATTCATTAGATAGAGACAAAGATTATTCATGTACCACATTGGTTAAGAAGCATATTGCTTGGTGTAAAACATTTATCCTTGAAGACGCCACTGTGAATACTCAGAATAATGCTTGCTGTGAACATTTATCCCTGAAGATGCCTCTTTGTTTGTTTGAGCGCATAAAATTTTCTTCAATGCATCAATTTCCCTAACGCATCTCTCTGCCTTCACATAACCTTCTCTATTGTCAAATGAATTCAATGTATAACTCTAGATATGATCATGGCTTGCTCTAATTTGTTTTGGATTGCTTGGTGAATTTCCTTTGCCTTACTAATGCATCAACTTTGATCTAATGCATTGGTGTACTGTCTTTTGTGCATTTGATGCACTGTCAATTCCAACATATAGTCATCTAGTGCATTGTCAATACCATTGTATAGTCACTGGCACTACCTTCTACGCATCTGGTGCAAATGTATAGCCATCTCATGCGTTGTCTTTTGCGCATCAAGGTTGCACTATAATTTCTAGAATAAATTGTGGAGTACCCTGTCAACCTAAGCGTTTTTCATCCAATTTGACTGTTCTAAGACCTTAATGCATGACCGTTGGGGCATTACATTTCAAATTATTTTCTCTACTCGCTGATCTCTAGTCAATCGGAGGCTAAGTAACGACAGAAGGCCAAGAAGGGCCAACTCAATGTATTTGATAGGAGAATGCCTGTTGTAAATATTGTGTATATTTATTAATAGAGGAGCTCTTTGTTCGAGAGTTTCGATCTATATATCGAACCTTTTTTATAGCTTGTAAGTGTTCCCCATGTATGTGAATCTTTGTATTCATAGTAAGACAATTGCGATGCAGGCATGCTACAATGAAGCTCAAGAGGGAGAGTACTTTAGAGAAATAATGCGAGAGTGTGTACAGGGTTGAAAGCCTTTTGTAATTGGCGAAGATCAGTGGTTGACATCCATCTTGTCAAACGTCGGAGTGATGTGGAGTTTATATATTGGACACACAACTAACAAGTGGGCCACGAGGATGTTAACTCCTCCTCGAAGGTTAATACAATAGAGGAGGTCAAAGGCTAGGGACGACAGCAGACGAGGTTTGAGAATGAAATTTGATAGAATAATTCTCGTTCCCTGGAGTCCATCACCCGGAGGACTCTATTACACACAATTTTGGACAAGTCGGGATGACATCTGATGGGCAACGACATGGAGCAGGTGCGCTGGTTGACGAGACCAATGAGGACAGTCATCTGTCCCAAAAGGTTTTCCTTGGGCGATTGGAGCATTAAAAAGGAGAGAGGAGAAAGTCAAAGTTCGAGAATCATGTCTCGAGTGAATAGAGAATTGCGCACCAAGTTGAATAGAGAATTGGCAAGCGACCAAGTTGAAAAAGGCAAGACCAAGTCGCGAGACTTGACTCATGTGGTTATTATTACAAAGAAGGCTTGGATCCAGTGGTTTTATAAAAATGGTTTGGACTATACCCTTATGGCTCCTCCCACTTAGATTTTAAATGAATATTAAAGGGATTTATCTCCCCAAGTTGGGGTTGTAGGAAGCGCCTTTTGGGTCTAAGTTTGGTACTATGGGATTTTAATTAAGCTGGCATATTGGCACAGCGAGTATTAAGTCGACATCAGAGAGATATAGAGTTCTTATTGCATTAATAAGTTTTTTCTAATTCAAGATATGTTAGATAATTGTAATTCCTTCAATGTTTAATATGGAATTGACATTTAACATTTTAAAAGGTATTATTAATATACATACATATATAGAGAGAGAGCGCATATATATATATAGGGAGGGGGTCCTTAAAAAAGATCAATAACAACAAAAATTATATACATTACACTAATAAAAAAAATATATAATTAAAACATTTTATTAGTGTTGTTCAAAACTAGCATAGATCCAACTTAATTCTAGATCTACCAAGAGCCAAGAGGAACCAAATATCTCCACATGTAAACATTTCCTCAAGTTTTGCACTCAAAAAGAGATTTTCATCTAGAAAGATTTGATACTTCTCGACACTTGATAGATACAGACTTAAGATAGATCTATGCTAGTATACAATGCAATTTTGATACATTATATTTTAACACAATATTGGTTTTTAATAGAATGACTAAAATAATATTAAAAAATGAAGCTTCTAATACAATATGCCCAAGTGCTTATAATGCAAAACAAGAAGTGACTACAATTATATATTTAATTGATGATTGAAATATAGAAATAATTGTAAATGATAAGAAGACCCAATGATATTTGAAAAAAAAAAAAAAAAAAAAATTAAAAAAATTTGTACCAAATGTTATATTTAAAATAATTTCAAAAATTCTTGAAATAAATTTTATTGATTACAATATCATACACATCAAAATAGCCTTTGTTAAAACATAATCTATTAAATGATTTGGAACGTCCCAAAATCAAGCCTCTTAAATACGACATTCTTTACTCCAATTGCATCCCCTGTATACCCAAACAGAATGGTCTCAATCTATCAACATCAATCCTAACACTAGTGTGACTCAAGATGACAAGCAATAGTTTTATTGAGAAAGAGAATGTGCCAACTCGCCAACCCAAACAATTATTCCCTTTCAAATCCCCCGGATTCATTCACTCCTATGACCGAACAAGTATAAGAATGATGTGTGTTTGAGGGAATTTGTGCCACGTTAAGATTAAATGTTTATGGCTTTTATCAATCATTTCTCGTTTTTACCTCATTGTCACAAACAACAAACACACACATCTAGATTCACTGATTGGCCTCGCCAATGCTTAGAATTTGTAAATTTCTCTGTTAAATGCAAGTAACGGATGTCAATTATTCACTTCATCTCAAAAATAAACCATTGGTTAGCTTCCGTTAAAAATTACACAGGCTAACATGTACACTCTCAACCTGTAGCTATCCAATGTCGTTTCACCAAGCATTATAGCACATTAGTGTCAAACCCTATGAGAAAACCAACTCCATGAGAGGTTGCAGAACTATGTGAGATCAATGCCCCTAAAGTCTTCCCCCTATAACATAAAGTTCTTATTCACAAAGTCAATGTCCATTCCACCTTGCACGGATAAAGAGATTGACTAATCATGGCTTTTACAAGTAAAATCCAAGCCTTACCATACCGCGCAAAGTCATCTCATTGCCCAGGAACAAGTTTGTTGGAGCAACGGATGTCAATTATTCACTTCATCTCAAAAATAAACCATTGGTTAGCTTCCGTTAAAAATTACACAGGCTAACATGTACACTCTCAACCTGTAGCTATCCAATGTCGTTTCACCAAGCATTATAGCACATTAGTGTCAAACCCTATGAGAAAACCAACTCCATGAGAGGTTGCAGAACTATGTGAGATCAATGCCCCTAAAGTCTTCCCCCTATAACATAAGTTCTTATTCACAAAGTCAATGTCCATTCCATCTTGCACGGATAAAGAGATTGACTAATCATGGCTTTTACAAGTAAAATCCAAGCCTTACCATACCGCGCAAAGTCATCTCATTGCCCAGGAACAAGTTTGTTGGAGCCCGAAACGCAATTTTCAAAAAGCTTTCGAGAGGAGTGTTTTAAAACCATTTTTTATCACATAATTTCATAATCATGCATATAGATTCAAAGGCAACGTGCAGGTTGTCAAATCAACTGCAAAAAAACATCTAAATTTAGATTTCATTACTTTTGCATTAACGATTATCATTAAAGCATCAATCATTTAATACACATACAACATCAATCATCTTGTAGTTATAAAATTGCCATCAGATGATCAATAATCAACCACAACAATAACCTTCAAGTTTCAACAGATAAAATTTGTCATCAACACATTGTAATAGATAATAGCAACCACAAAATAAAATAGAGCATCATATTTATTACCAAAGAATTGTTATATTTAGTGAACAATGCAAAGAAAAGTTCAAAATTAAACTGTGATATAATGTTTACAAAATAAGCCATAATAAAGAGAACATACCAAGTTCTACAGACTAGTTCTAAACATGAAAAGATAGAAATATACTATCTACTAAGCCCTCATGCAAAAACTCAGTTTTGTTCATGTGATTTATGAAGAGTAGTAGAAGTAGGTGGAACTGTTAATAGAATGTGACCAGAAACTACATAGCCATCACATAACACTAGCTGCTGTGAAGCTAAAGGAAAATCTCCTAAAACTAGAAACCCAGTAGTGGATGGGGATGGCATGTCTACTTTATGAATATGATAACCATCATGATTACCCAAAAATTCAACTTCTAAATGCTCTAAAGCTATGACCCCATCCTCCAAATTAGCCTCCTCTAGATTCTTGCCCAAATTCACGTATATTCTAACATTCCTTGTTGCCTCACAACAATAGGACAACCTCAAGTTGCAGTGCATATAAACCAGGTTTTCTTCCCTATCTACATTCAATCTATTTCTCTTCACGCTGTGGATTAAGTTATAAATTTTCCAACACTGTAAAAGAAATGTTAACCAACTTGTGAAAGCACACTCACCATCAATCTATGCAATGTGTGGTTGATCCAAGTGGATATTGGTGGCCACCTGCCAAGTCCACCTGGACCCCCACCTCAACATTTTCAGTTTCCTTAATTATAGCGCAGTTTACTATTTTTAGCAGTTTTTCGGGT
>APFE031518983.1:61707-91093 GCA_000404065.3 Pinus taeda | reverse complement strand
ATATTATTAGATGAGTTTTGCTGGGATCTGAGGAGCGCTCCGGATACGACACCGAGGAAGCTGCCATTACAACAACCAACCAGGGCGTTGCTGCAGTATTTGCCTACCAATCTAAGCTCTACACCTTTGGAACTCCTGCCTGCATACAGAGTAAGTCATACATACACCTGATGACTTCGTAATTCCATTTGAAGCGACGTGTCTACTTGTTGACGCTCGTTCTTGCATGCCTCTCCATACAGCGACACATAACACTCTCCATACTCGGCCTCCATCTCTCATATATACCGGGTCTCTCCATAGCTACCAGTTTTTTGGTTTCCTCCTTGCGCCGTTTGGCGCAGGGTCCATTTCGTATCTGAGATATCGGTGCCTAATGACTCCACCATCATGCACTTTCTGCATCTCTTGCATTTGAACCGTTCTTTCTTTCACCTCCTGCGTGGTTTATGCTGGCGGTAGAGATTCATTATCTTCCTCGCTGTGTCGTTATGCAGGTACGCTATCTTCTGCAACATTATATTGTCTTCACTAGTTTAGTATTTTGGGTTATTCTTTATTATGTTTCCTGTGCGGTGATAGTTACATGATTTCCTCTTATGAATCCATATATTTAATATGAATCTTTACAGATGTTCATATATGATTAGGATTTCTATTTGGTTCCGCTTTCTTCTCGCGGCTTTCAACTTACTGTACATTCTTGTTGTCATATTTGTGGGCTTCCTACTTTTCTATATTGTCTGGAAGTGCTTTTTCCATTTTTGCTAATATGCTTTCTGCCATATTCCAATCCCTGAGAGGAGTCATTCGTATATACAAGCCATGCACTGATATCCGGTTTAGAATTGGGGCATGGTGGTGTATATTTAACATATATTGCTGCTGCATTGACTGTCACGGGGTTTCCTCGTCCTAGCTGGTTATATTCGGCCTTGCCTCGGCTCTGCACTTCCTGGCCTTGGCCTTTCTCCATTCTCCTCTCCGTCAAACTTTTTCCGTCACGTAGGTTTTTTCCGATGGTTGGACCCATTTACCAAGTTGGTCTTTTAATGTTATAAATCCCTCGGGATTGCATCGGACACCCTCTTCCTGTCCATATGGGGAGCATTGGTGTACTTTTCTACTAGATTCTTCCATATACGGGTTTATATGCCAGCGACATACCGTCATCATCCCTCATCGATTTTTGCCATTTCATCCTCTCTGTCACGATCCTTGACAATTTGTCAGTTCTGGCTCTATTTTCCTTCTCCAGTCTTCGTGGCCGTATTCTTTTCCATACGGTCGATCTTGATCGAGGCTACTTTTCTATCCGGGTTTTATTACGCAAAATTTATCCTTCTCTGATCTTTTAACATCCAGCCCATTTTTCATGTACTTCATTTCTGAACGTTATCTCTACTTTTCGTTTGCCCCTCATCCATTTTCCTCTCGTTCGCTGCCTACGTCATTATAGATGGCTGCTGCATCTGATTCATCCGCCACGGAGGCGATGATTCAGGCCACGATTTTGGACGAGAAGTCACGGGTCTCGGATAGACACGTGGATGAATGGAGATCCACCATGGACCGTTCAGCTATTCACCCATCCTTCCATGGTTCTCATGCTGCCCATGGTGTAGGAGTTTCGCGGGCTCGGAATCCCCATGATGCATCCGGGTCTCACATAACATATAACAAATCTAGGGTGCCGGCAAAATCCTCGGCCCCCCCTCCTACCATTGACTTGGATAATCCTCACCTCTCTGAGAGGATTGACAGCCTACAAAAATTTGCTCTCATTGGCCGCTGGCATTTTCCTGAGATGAGTGACGAGGAGATGCGGAAATGGATTGCGGCCCATTGGAAGCCTGTGATTGGTTATACACCTATCATTTCCCATATCATGAAGGACTTGTACTGCTTTCACTTCCTTGATGCCGTCGACACTGATGCTATTCTCCTGGGTCCATGGGTCTATAAGTGGAGTTTCCTCACCCTTCACCATTGGTACATTAGCTATGATCCCTTAAAAAACACGCCATCTCATAACCCGATTTGGGTAAAACTCCCGAATCTGCCTTTGGAGATGTGGTCCAAAGAGATTCTTGAGATCATTGGTAACTCTATCGGTCGGTTTATATATGTTGATCCGTGGTGTATCGACGAGAAAGACAAGATGATCACATGGATTCTTATTGAACGGGCTTACATGGGCGGTTACCCGGAACACATCGATATCACATGCCGTGGCTTGAGGATTTCCCAGCGGTTGGACTTTTGGGGCATTCCTTTTCGCTGTGCTGCTTGCCACAGAACTCGACATCTCATCGATAAATGTCCCAGGAAGGATGCCCTCAAATGCAGGATTTCACATCAGAAGAAGTCTTCTTATCGGCGTTATCCTGTCAATGATGCAATACATGAGCTGCCGCCAATTGACTCTAATCTTCCTCCGATTTTTTCTCCATGTCTTTTTGATCAGTGTCCATCTCAATCTCCTATTGGATCTGAATTGGGGCGGGTCACTCATGACTGTCCCACTCAGACGAATTCGTCACTTCATCCATGTGACCCTATTCCTGAGCCGAGAGACGACCCCGCCATCCGATCTCCCTCTCCTATACAATTCAGAGATCTCTCCATGGGCTCCCTACCCATTTTCATATCATCCTTCTCCCCCTCTCGCACTTTACATCCACCATCATCCAAGGGGAAGGAACCCATCTCTGCTGTTACTTCTGCCAATTCTCCCTCCTCATCTCCTATCAACCTTTTCGACAGTGACATCGACCTCCTTCTCCGTCATAAATCTTTGGAATTAGAACCCCTCACTATCCATAAGCCATCTGGTTGCGCCTCCCCCACCTTCAGCCCGACATCTGCAAAGAATATTACCGTCCAGAAAAAATCTCGGGGTGGCTCTCGTCACTTCCGAGGGAGATCACATATACCAGAGAGTGGGGTTCGGAATTTATCTCTGGTGGATGTCCCTATATATGATATGTCATCTCCTCAGTCACAGCCCCTTAGAGTAGACGCAGCTGGTCAATCAAATAAATGATGGATATTGTATCCATGAATATACGGGGGCTTGGTGCAGGTCCTAAATTTCTTGCACTAAAACATATCTTCTACTCTGCTCGGCCGAAAATTATTCTCATCCAAGAGACTATGCATGGCAGGCAATCATCCATTACATATTTCCGTAAAATGTTCCCTACATGGTATATGGTGGCTATTGATGCTATTGGTCTTTCTGGGGGGCTCGCTATTTTGTGGAATCCTCTATGGGTTCGCGCCAAAGCTTATAAATGTTTTGCAGGCATTATGATCTCTGCTATTTTCCGTGGGCATCGTCTCCCCATCAATGTTCTTAATACATACGCTCCATATCTGCATAGATTTCCATTCTGGGATAGGTTCTTCACATCTGATCTTTGTGAGATAAGGAGCCTGATGATTGCGGGTGATCTAAATTTTACCCTATGTCCTGATGAAGTATGGGGTGGTGGCAGGAAAATGGACCCGCTTGCTAACTTCATAAAGAACCATCTATTAATCAGGAAGTTTATTGATGTTGCTCCATCGCTATTGACTCACACATGGGACAATGGTCGATCTCGACGTGCCTACATTGCAAAGCGCATCGACCGTGTTATCATACATGCCGACATTATTGATGCTATGGGAATGCCCTATCTCTCCATTGGTAATGAATTCATATCGGACCATCGGCCCATATTTGTTCAATGGCGGCACAAGTGATTCAGTCAGCATTATCCATTTAAATTCAATCGGACCTTCTTTGAATATCCGGGTCTAAATCACATTGTAACAGATGCATGGATTACCTCTGTTCACAATGGATATTCCTCTCCCCTCCCTTTCAGTGAGCGGATGGAATATGTTCGATCACAAGTAAAGACTTGGCAACAGGATAAAAGGAAGAGGGATCGGCTATCTTTATAGAAAATTCAAATTGATATGGATCACATATTCAGCTCCATTAATCCTAATTCCCTCTCTTTTTAATCCAGACGCCGTATTGGAGAGCTTTCCCGTCTCAAGCTACAATATCTAAAACAAGAGGAATCCACATGGCGGCTAAAGAGCAGAGCACTATGGCTCAAAGAGGGGGATCATAACACTAAATTTTTTCATAAATACGCCGATCACAGAAGAGAGATGAATGCTATTTGGAGGATCTGTGACGGGAACGGGGGTTACTTCTATACTCAACAAGAGATATCAGATGCTGCCCATAAACACTTTAGACAACAATATCGCAGGGGGAAGGGAAGTGCCATCCATGACATAATTTTGGGGCATCGAATTATTCCCTACTATGTTTGATGATGCTATTAATGAATCTATATATCAGTCGATATCTGAGAAAGAGCTCTATGGAATCCTCAAGGCTTTCAGCAAAGACAAATGTCCCGGCCCTGATGGCTGGACTATAGAATTTTTTATCCATTTCTTCGACATCATCAAAAATGATCTCATTCAGATGATTGAGGATTCCCGAATCACTGGGCGTATACACCCTCACATATCATCAACACTGATCGCTCTCATCCCAAAAAAGAGTGATGCAGACTCTTTTTTCGACTTCAAACCGATCTCCTTGTGCAATATATCATTCAAGATTATATCAAAGATCATTGCTGAACGTATAAAGGGCACCTTAGCCACACACCTATCAAAAGATCAACATGCATTTCTTAAAGGACGTAACATTTTGGACGCTGTGGCATATACTCACGAATGTATCTTCTCCATGTTCTCCAAGAACATTGATGCGGCTGTTCTTAAGATCGATCTACAAAAAGCCTATGATTGTATAGACTGGGGTTTCATCCGATGTCTTCTGGCGAAAATTGGCTTGCGGTTTGAGATGATCAATTGGATCATGGCTTGTATTGAAAACGTTAACTATGCTATTAATATCAATGGCATTCCATCTCCATATTTCCTTGTTGAAAGAGGACTCCGCCAGGGATGCCCACTTGCCCCAATCATTTTTATCTTAGCCATGAACACTCTCAGTTTACACATTTGCAAGGTTGTGGATGAGCATCGATGTAAGCCCATCAAGATCAACAGGTATATATCTCTATCACACAATTTATTCGTGGATGATGTTCTCCTTTGTGCTATGTTATGCCAAATATCATGGGACTACCTATTTGACATTCTCATAAATTTTCAAAAGGCCACGGGACTTGTTGTTAACAAATCCAAATCAACTTTATATTATAATGGTTCTGATATGGATTTGATTAATAGAATCGCAGCCATGTTTGGTGTTCTCTCTTGTCCGCTCCAAAATGGAATTACATATCTGGGCTTTCATCTGAAAACAAACAACTACTCAGCCAAAGACTGGGAGTGGTTGTTTGAGAGATTTTACAAAAAAATATCGTCATGGGAATACAGGACCCTATCACTGGCTGGTAGAGTGATATTAGCTACGGTGGTCTTGTCTCAACTTTCTATTTACTGGGTTCACTTGTTCTATCTTCCTTCATGCATCATTTAGCGACTTAATAAGATTACCGCTAATTTCATCTGGGGTGGTTCGTCTGTGCATAGAAAATACCACCTTGCAAAAATGAATGCTATTTCCATTCCTAGACAATTCGGCGGATGGGGTTTAAATGATCTGCGACAATTTGGTTGTGCACTCTTATGCCGCACCTTATGGAGAGGAATTTTTGGAAACAGCCCATGGAGCATCCTTATCAGACAGAAATACATGAAGGGTAGGAATATAGAATTCTGGTACAGGCTTGGGGTTATCGGGCCTCAGAACGGATCCGCCATATGGCTTAGCATGCGGAAGATCGAACCATATTTCATGTCCCGATTACGATGGAGGTTATCCACCGGTTGCCGTGCTCTCATTGGCATTGAACCTATTCTATGCGGTCATGGAGACATAAATATCCCAAAGGACCTCTCCTCACATCTACAACGGCATTGTATATTCACATGGAACAAACTCATTGAAGAATGGCACGACACATCCCCAATTTGGAAAGATGGATTTGCTCTCAACTTGCTAGAAATTTTGGATGGAATTTGGAAATCCATTACGGTCACACTAAACAGAGGTGGCTTTCAACGACATGGAATTGTAGATCATCTCACATGGACTGTTTGCAATGCTCGGAAGCCTGTTTCTGTAAGAGACATATATTCAAATATGATCAGTCACTGGATTCCTAATGCTCAATTACTTTTTCCGATAGTTTTTTGGAAGGCAGGATGTCCACTTAAATACATCCATTTTGCGTGGGTGGTATTCCACAACAAGAACCTCTCATGGGACAACCTAAGGAAGCGATGTTGGCATGGTCCTGGCAGATGTGCTTTGTGCGAAGCAGATGAAGAAACAAATTTGCACATGTTTTTCCAATGCCCTTCTATACAATGTGTCTGGTATGTATTGGCAAATACTTTTGTTTTCCCACTTACTGTTTTTGACTCTTCTCATGCATCTCTCATCTGGTGGAGTCGGCAAAGAGGGAATCGACGTTTCCTCATCCTTATCTTTCTCTGGACTGCGTGGAAGTGGCGGAACTCTCGAATCTTCAATGATTCAATTTCTCCTATTTCGTCCATTCTGGACAATATCATGGCCACATGGACTATGATATATGGATCTGCTGATTTTTTATTGTATTGATCTACTTGTGACGCCCATACACTATATATGCATATAGGGACCAAGAACATTACATATTTGACAATTATGCTTACAGCTACTTATATTATTGTCCTCATGCTCTAGACATCTGATCAGTTATCTATTTAAAAATCTGATATGATCTGCTGAATATGGACAAGATATCGACCACACATATATGTACTTTTGTCTTTATATTGACTCAATATAATATATCATGCTTTTTTTCTCCTGACATATATATATATACTATATATATATAGTATTATATATATATATATATAATATATATATACATATATATTATTATAGAAATTATATAAATATTTATATAAAAATTAAAGGATTAATATATTAAAAATCGAAGTGACTATAAACTTAAGGGAATAGTATTAAATCTTAGGAATATGAATTTTTAGATTGATAACCCAAGGGTTGATATTATAAACCCTAAGATAAATTATATAAACCCTAAAATAAATATGGTTGATTTCTATATTGAGACAATTCTTATCACAATGCAACATTGGACCATGCTTGACCATGATTTATTTTCATATCGAGACAATCTTTGACACAATGTGAGATTGGACCATGGTTTACTATGGTTGATTTTCATATTGAGACAATATTTATGTTAATAAAATATTATTAAATATTATAAACCTAAAGAAATAATAAACTCAAGGAATTAATGTTATATCCCAAGTGAATAATAAACCTAAGGGATTAATACTAAAACCCCAAGGGATTATGAACTCAAGGATTAATATTATAAACCCTAATATTTAATACTGATATATTAGTAATTAATAAATATTACTAAAAGTTATAAGCCCAAGGTAATAATAAACCCTAGGGATTAATACTAAAAACCCAAGGTATTATAAACTTAAGGGAATAATATTAAACCCTAGCAATATGAACCCTTAGCTTAATAACCTAAAGGGATTAATATTATAAACCCAAGGGAACAATAAACCCAAAGGATAAAAATTATAAACCCAATGTATATAAACCCTAAGATAAATATTAAAACCCTAAAATAAACATGGTTGACCATGGTTGATTTCCATATTGAAACAATCATTGCCACAATGTGACATTGGAAAATGGTTGACCATGATTTACTTTCATATCGAGACAATCTTTGTCACATTGTGACACTGACCCATGGTTGGCTATCATTGACCATGATTGATATTATAAACCCAAGGGAATAATAGACCCCAAGGGATTGATATTATAAACCCAAGGGATTAATAATAAAACCCTAAGGGATTATGAACCCATGGGAATAATATTAAACCTAAGGGACTAATATTATAAATCCTAAGATAAATATTATAAACACTAAAATGAACATGGTTGACCATGGTTGATTTTCATATAGAGACAATCCTTGTCATAATGCGATGTTGGACGATGGTTGGACCATGCTCAACCATGGAAGATTGTCTTGATATGACAAGACAATCTTTGTCACAATGTGACGTTCGACCATGGTTGACCATGAATGACCATGTTTGACCATGGATGACCTTGGTTGACCAAGGTTGACCATGGTTGACCATGACTCACCGTGATTATCATGTTGAATTAAATCTCGAAATATCTACAATAGTAGTCATAATTTGTCGATGTTTTGAATCCCAAAGGGTATCCATCATCAGGACTATGAATGAATGATAGAAGAGCCAAAGTAGAAGATTAATAAATAGATATATGAACAAATTGAAGTTGTCACGACAATTTTTAAGAAATTCAAAGTCTGTTGCTTGTTTGGTCAATTTAATGTTCTTAAATTGCTTACATAAATTATCAACCGAATTTGGTAAACTTGTGAGATGCAAGTGCACTATATATTCTAGAAGCCTTCTTGAGTTTATTAGAATGATGATTGTGTTTATTTTAAGCATTTTATTTATTCTTATGTTCCTAATGAAATTGATGATTTACAATTAAATTCCTACAATCAAATCTGAACAGAAAATTAAAACAAGTTATCATGACCTATTTCACTGACTATCATTAGTTTCAAAAGAACTACTATGCAAGGTAATGGAAAAGTAAAACTACTTTGTAAATTCTACGAAAAACTTCTTTAAGATAAATTGTCTTTTTGAAAAGAAACTAAAAAGAAAGTTATTCTAAAATATGTGAATAAACTACTTATGTTCTAGAAAGACATTTATTTATGCTCTAAAAGAGAACCATTTCTATTCTAGAATGAATTTATAAAGCACCCTATGTTAAGATCTCTACACTGCAATTAACAATTCAACTTTGAAATGATAAAGCAAAAACAGAAGGAATGCAATCAAACAAATGTATTTGCTATGAAAAGAAGAAGAGTATATACACGGTTCTATTTTAGAGAGAATATAAATGATTGAAATTGGTAGACAACAAAAAAAATACTGTAAACAAATGACTATAAAGAAACCGAAGCTACGATAATGAAATTATGGAAATAGTGAAAACAAAATGACTTAGCTAAACATAAAAGGTTGAACCTCAATTGTCTGCAGGGGCCCTCCACAAAACAACAGGTTTTAGAACTTTAATTCAACAACTAACTGCGCATGAGGCTGACGAAAATGCTTCTTCAATTAAAGAGAACGAAGTTATAAAACTTCAAATAGTCATTTAAAGATTACATATGCACCTCCTCTACTTTTTGTTTACTGAGTATATATATAGAATTCGTGCTCACAAATTGAGACTTTTATGCCTTATAAAAATTAAAACAATCCTAGTTTCAATTCTAATCTATAATGGAGTAATAACATTTCTCTACGATTTTCTATTTGGAAAACAAATCAGAGAGTCATGATTTATCTGAACTCTCGCTGCTCCACTTATCCACATATTGACTTGCTTCTTTGATTGTACCATTGGGAGATTTCCTTAATGATTTGGCTCGAGTGAATAGGAGGAGATCCATTAGGAGATCAAACCTCATCTGCCCATGTGCTTCTTGGCTTGGTTGGTGTATTAGAATCTGGAAAACCATGGAGATAGCTACAAAATCATGAAACATCTGCAAAATCATATTAATTATGTAGCCATTGTAATCTTTTAACTTAATTTTAACTTAATAATAAGGCACATTAATAAATATGAAATATAAGATATATGAGTACCTTACCATGCCAAAATATGTAGTTTACTGCTTATTTGAGTTGATAGTAATGATGAAAAGAGTGTCAAAAACAAAACAATCATGAGATTCTACATTCCCCCATGCCGAGGTTTTTGCATGTCCTCATGCAAAACACAAAACTGTTGTCTCCTATTTAATTACTGCATTTCTTTTGAGACCTCTGCAAGTACATCCAAATTCATATTTTTCCCTTTCTTTCCAACCACTGCCATCCTGGGCTTTTTCATGAGAACCTTGTACTTCAAGTTTATGACTTGTCTTTGTAGAGCTCTATTTTTCTACTTCAACTTCTTATTTTCTTATACTACAGACTTAGGTGTAAAAGAAGATTGTCACTCTTAGCTATTTATATTTCACTCCATGCCTTTAGGGTTTGATTATTGTTCTGAATGTACCTGTTTAGTGTCTCCAGCTCAAAAATTTCTTGTTTTAAAACAATTATCACTAGAGGTTCTTGTGGTTTACTAAAATGGACTTCTTTTTTATTAAAACTGATGCTCTTGTCGCGTATCTTTTCTCCAGGGACTCGATATAATCATAAATTCCTGTTGTACAAGATCAATTTCAGGTGTTCTTCGGCCTGGGCTCTGAGGAGGTGAGATGAAAGTTAGCGGATAAATCCTTAAATCTTCTTCTGCTTCTAAGTCGATACGCTCTATACTTTTTGAAGGCAGTTCTTTTGTTGTTGGATTGAGTCTGGTACTTCTTCTTAAACTTGTCATAGGAGGCATTTGAATTTCTGCTTTCTTCCTTTCTATCTTAGGATTTTCTATTTTGGGTGTGCTCTCTGTTTGTTTGCTGGCTTTCTCTCTTCTAACATTTTTCTTGTTTATATTCTCTAAAATTTCTACAAGAGGAATGTCATCCTTTGACGACTCAAGTGGCTGTTGTTGTTCTTGTTCCACTGGTTCTTCAATTTTCCTTTTTATCCCTCTTTTGGCTTTGCTACTACTTGGCTGTTCTTGAGTATCTTCCTTAAAATGATTCCTCACTAAAAATATTTCCCAATTATCACCCACATTTTTAAGATGAAATTCAATAAGGATTTTAACAAGACCATAGTGATACATGGTATTCTCTATAACTGAATTTTCCTTTGAACATTCCCTGACATCTTCCTTAGACTATTAAGTAATAAGTATGGAATATTTATTTCATTATCCTCAATAAAATTCATCATCAGTCGAATATGATAGAAAAACATGCATCCAAACCTCCCTTCGTAAGTAAAAAAATTTTGAATTATCAAAAGTAAATTTCTCCACTTACTTTTCAATGTTGTTCTCGGAATTCTCTTCTTAAAAATGGTAATTTCCATGTTAGGTTTCTTCAAAAAAAATTCCAGTCCTCCCTCTCAATACCTTTGTTTTAAAACCATTTTTCTCCAATTCGAGGCAATCCAATAGCTTCGACAACATAGGACTTTGTTACTGTAAATTTTATGTCCCCTATCTCGACTTCCACCCCATCAAAATATGTGGAGGATTTGGTTACTTCTTTGTGGAAACCATCGAATTTATCTACAAACGCTAGCCACTACACTTTCTGCAATAATTATCTTGTCTGTGGATATCCTTCTAAAAATTTTCTCCCTGCTGGTTCTGTTCTGACTATAACCCCCATGGCTGAGAAGCTTTGTCTCAAGACTATTTTGTTTGACAGGGTAGGATGGTTTCAGAGGGTTTCAGAGCTATGAGGATGAGAGTGTGAATGATGGGAGTGTAAGTGGTAAGGGTATAAAGAAGTGCGACAAAATCTAACTGTTGAGAGCATGAATGAGCATGATTTGGGCGATCAGATTAATAAATTTGGGATGTGGGTTGGAGCGTAAGTATATTTATGAGGAGTGAATGATGGATTAGATCTGATTTGACATGATACTATTAACTCTTAGTAATAATGATTTTAAATTTTGGTAGTACGATGTCTACATGATTCATACTTTTAATGTTTTTGATTCCTATTATCAAATTAAAGGTTGCATACCTTTGAATTATTTCTTTATAACCTTTAATTGTTGTCCTTTATATTGTCTTCAGGTGCTTTGCAATGGAGGGAGTCAATCACTCTTTCAGATACAAAGAAAATATAAGGTGCCAAGAATTCTTGGTTTTCACCTTAGATTTTTTGTATAAACATGCCAAAAATTGTTGGTTTTCATGTTTATACATGTTTGTTATTATTTTTATTATTTATTTATTTATTTGAATTTTAAAAATAAAGATTTTAAGCTGGAGAAGAAGAGGAATTCTTCTTAACCAACTTCAAATCAGAATTGTTTTGAAAAATCTTGACAAATTCCTCTTTTGCCATTGGTTTGTGATAGATCCTGAGTCGATGTCCATTCACTAAGAGAGGAACTTTTTCTTCATCAATGGTCCTAACTCCGACTGCTTCATTATCAAATACTTTTTCAATCTCATAAGGTCCAAGCTAGTGGGTTCGAACTTCCCTTGAAAATTTTTAAACTTTGAGTCAAAGAGTAATAACCAATCTCCTGGCTGAAATTTTTCTTTGATGTATTTGCCATGCCATTTGGATCTCTGTTGCTAAACTAAACTAGTCTTCTGGATAGCATCTTGCCTTATCTCATCAAGCTCATTGAGTTGTCCCATTATTTTCTTTTGTGCTTCTGAAAAGTCAAGTCCCAACTTGGCTGTTGTCTTAAAAGTTTTAATATGGAACTCAATAGGAAATAGGACTTTCTTCCCATAAACAAGTTCATAGGGAGTATGTCCTACAATGCTCGTCCATGTGGTACAATAAGACCATAAAGCTTCTGGAAGCTTTTCTGCCCAGTCTCTTCTATGCAAATGTACAATCTTTGTGAGAATTACTTCAATCACTTTGTTGGTAGACTCTACTTGTCCATTTTCTTGTGGATGATATGGAGTAGGCTTTTGATGTTTGATTTTGTATTCCTCCACTATATTTTGCACCACTCTAGATTTAAATTGAGTACCTTGATTTGTTACAATTTCCCTTGGGACACCTAAACGAGTAAAAATATCCTCAAAAAGAAATGAAGGCTACAACATTTTCAGTAGCAAAAGAAAGTTCTTTAGCTTCTACCCATTTAGTAACATAATTAGTGCATACAAGATTATACCTCTTTTGTTTTCATGGTGGATTAATTGACCCGACAAATTCCATAGCCATTTTTCAAAAGGTTCAATGAGTACCTAGGGTTGTAGTGGAATTTCATCTGAAGGAACAAGTTTCCCCATTCTTTGACAACTATCACACCTCTTAACATATTCCATGGAATCCTTAAAATGGGAAGGCCAATAATATCATAAGAGAAGGACTTTATAAGAAATTCTTTTATCAGTGAAGTGTCCTCCACAAGGTTCATCATGACATGCTTTGAGTACTTCAGGTATTTCATCTTCTCTTATGCATCTTCGGATGATGGGATCTGGTCCTGTCTTGTACAATTCTTCATTTATCCATGAATAAGATGCACTTATTTGGATTATTCTCCTTTTTTCTCTAGGAAACAAATAGGATGGTAATTTCCCTGTAGCCAAATAATTAGCAATATTTGCAAACCAAGGTGATTTAGTAGACACTGCAAAAAGATATTCATCAGGAAAATAATATTCTATAGGCATGTCATTGTTATCATTTTGAAGCCTTGATAATAAGTCAACAACTGTATTTTGTTTTCCAGGTCGATCCAAAATAGTAATGTTAAACTTTTGCAGCAACAACAACCATCTAGTGATTCTTGCATTAGTGATTGGTTTATTCATTAAGTATCTAATTGCAAAATGATTAGTATGTACAAAAGTTTCATAGCGAGTAATATAATGTTTGAATTTATTGATGGCATGAACAAAAACTAAAAACTCCTTCTCTGTGACAGTATAATTTAACTCTGCATGAGTCGAATTTTTACTAGTGTAATAAATGGCATATGGAGTTAAGTCTTTTTGTCCTAGTACAATTCATAAAGCTGTGTCTAAAGCATCAGTCGAAATGTGAAAAGGTAATTTCCAATTTGTTCCTCTAAGAATGGGTGCTTAAGAGATTTTCTCTTTTAATGACTCAAAGGCCTTTTGGCAATCAAAATTTCAATTGAATTCACAGTCTTTTGTGAGCAGTTTGAAAAGTGAAGTTGCAATTTTTGTAAATTTTTCTATGAATCTTCTATAATAACCAGTGAAACCAAGAAAAATTCTAACATCTCGTTGACATGTTGGAATTGTTAATGTAGAAATAACTTCTACTTTAGTTGTGTCCACTCTAATTCCATTTCCTGAAATATGGTGTCCTAAAACAATTCCCTCAGTAAACATCACAAAACATTTTTCATGGCTTAATGAGAGATTTGCCTCTTTACATTTAATAAGAACTTTTTCCAAAATTTTAAGGGCTTCTTCAAAATAATTTCCATAAACTGTAAATTCGTCCATATATACTTCTACACAATCACAAATTAGATCAGAAAAATGCCTAATATTGCTATTTGGAATGTTGCCAGAGCATTACATAATCCAAAAGGAAGTACTCAGTAAGCAGAAGTTCCCCATTGGTAGATAAAGGTAGTTTTATCTTGATCTTTTAGGGCTAGTTGGATTTGATTATACCCACTAAAACCATCTAGAAATGAAAAATATTTCTTTCCTGCCAATGATTCTAAAAATTGATCTATGAAAGGGAGTGGAAATTGATCTTTTAAAGTGGCTTTATTCAATTCCCTGTAGTCAATACACACTCTCCATTTTCCATTCTTTTTAGGAACAATTACTAAGGGTGAAACCCACTAACTGTCTGATATTGGATACATGAAATTGACATTCAACAGTTTTTATAGTTCTTCCTTAACAATCTCCCTTAGATTTGGATTCATTCTTATTTGAGGTTGTCGAATTGGTTTGGCATTTTATTTAATGTAGATATGATGTATACAAGTATTAGGATTAATTCCCTTCATGTCAGTATATTCTCATGCATAAGCAGATGAATGTTCTTGTAACATCTTGATTAATTCTTTCTTTTGAAATTCTTCCAAATTATTGTTGATATTCAAAGATTTTCCTTGAAATATTTCAATTGTAGAATTGCCAAATTTTTCCATAGAATGCAAGGATAGTTGATGGGATGATAAATATTCAATATTGCTTTGTTCTTGAAAACTCTAATTAGATTCACAATATGATGAAGATTCATTTTTTTTTTTCCATTAAATTTAAAATTTGATCCTCTTCATCTATTTGTGAAGTAGAAAAGATTGGTCTTATATCATTGTCATCATCTATCCATTATTCATTTTCAAACTCTATTGTTGTTTTCTTCTAGTGGATACAATGTGAATTTATTTGTTGTACTCCCATAAGAAATGAACATATCACCAGATCTATAACTTATAAAAGCATTGGATGTAGCTAGCCATGGTCTTCCTAGAATCAATGGATTTCCTCCTAAGTTATTCTTGGGTGTTAAAATCATAAAATCAATAGGGTATTCCCAAGAATCTAAGGATACATATATGTCTTCTAATACACCATCAGGTTTGATCACTGATCTATCTGCCAATTGTAATAGTGTAGGTGTGTATTTAAGATTAAAAAGTTTTAATTGATTCATAGTGTGTGTACTCATGATATTTATGGATTCTCCTAGATCAATCAATGTATTTTGGATCCCCACACCATTGATGTGTGCTTTCATAATGGGACTTCCTCGATCAAGATATTTCTGAATTGTTGTTTTACCCATCATGATATCTACAATTTTTCCAACTAGTTGGATTCTTTTGATTTCTTTTCTTTTTCTTTCGGGTCTTTTTATGCTCAAGTCCCTAATTGTTTTTGCGAAAATTGGCATTTCATTAATGGCTTAAAGAAAATGAATCTTTATGCAAACATTCTTCAGTTCATCTAACATGTTGTAATCAAGCAATAAAATTTGTTTTTATACCCCTTCATCAATTTTTATTTTTTCATGGAAAGGTGGTTTCAAAATAGATATAGAAGGCTATTCCATAATTGTAGTTGAGTTATTTGAATGTGTTGGAGTAACTTGTTTTTGAGTTTTTTCTTTTTCATTAAGAGTCTTTTCTTCTTCAGAGATCTTTTCTTTTTTCACTTTCTTGAATAACAACTGATGGGGAATTCTTTTGTAATATTCTACCAGATATAAGTTGAAAATTGTTTAGATCTAGTGGAGTTATCATGTAGGTTCGAAATTTTTTTCCTTCCATATTATAAACAAGGTGTGAATTTTTATTATTATTTGGATTTGGGAGTAGCTGGGCTAGAAATTGGCTTGGTCTTTTAGGAAATGATAATGAAATTTATGGATTCAAATTTTGAGGTTGAGTTTGTTGAACAGGCTGAGGATAATATTGTGAAGGAAAAGTAGGATATGATTGTTGAAATTGTGGAAATTGAGGAAATTGAGGGTATTTTCCATAAGGATTTTGCCATCCCTATGAACAAGGTTGTGGCCAAGGTTGCCAAGGCATTGGGGAAATCCAATTACTTTATGAAGATTGTGCAAATGGTTGAGTATTAAAACCTTGAGTTGTATTTAGCTATGGATTCTGCCTAGGTCTTTTAGCAATAAAATAGAGAGGATCTACTTGATTCAATACTCCTTCTTCTTGATAGATAGCTTGAATACCTGATATTGAAAGACATTATTTTGTATCATGATTTTCTGCACAAATAACACAAGTTTCTACACTTTTTAAATCAAGAGGGCATTCTCTCAAGGCAAGTTTCTTTCTGCACATAGGGCAAAAAGTAGGCAATGCAACATTTTAAACTTTTTTCTTGTTTTGTATTTTAAGGGTGTCAATTTGTTCACTAAGAATCCCTAAAATATCTGTTTTAAAATTATCAAGAAAATTTCCTAATTCTGTTGTACTTACTATCCCAGTTGTAGATTTATTAATCCTTGATAAAAGAGGATCTCTTGGATTTTTCCCTGTTCTTTCTTTGCCCCTTGAAATGTGTATGCACAACTCACAAATTTCTCCTAGTGACAACTAAGAAATGTCTCCTTTACCCATTAGGTTGAGAATATCAATCCACTCATCTCTAATGGATTTCAATAAGAGAACTTTCAAAGTTTCCTCATATATATTATTCATTTTTCCCATTTACATTGTAAGAAAATCTTTCGACAAAATCTTCAAGATTTTCATCTTATTTTGTATCATTTTAAAGACTTCATCTTTAATGTTATGGGGCATACAATAATCCTTATATTTCTATAAAAATGTAGTTTTTATTTGTTCCCATGTTCTTATGGAGTTTATTCCTAAACTCATATACCATTTTAATGCTGCATCTTTAAGGGTTGTAGGGAATAATTTCAATTTTTGAGCATCACATAGATAATCATATGATACACAAGACTTCAAATTCAAAGAGAAATGTGTCAGGATCTTCACTCCTTAATCCATGAAAGTTTGGAAGGATAGACGGTGAGATATTTTTCATTATTACATATGTATCTTCATCGAGAATAAGAAATCCAAAGGGTTCTGGATTTATATCCTCTCCTCTTCCTCTTCCTCCACCTCTTCCTCTACCTATTCCACCTCCTCTTCCACCTCCAATCCTAGGTTTTTCACCATTCAAATTATGTGTCTCTCCTTCCCATTCTCCAGCCATTGTAGATTATTCAGAACTAATAGAGGGTTTTTGTTCTGGTTCTCGTATTGGGTTTTCAACTTCCTCTAGTTCCTTTGGTTCTTCTATCAATGGTTTGAAGTAGGTTTCTTCTTCCTCTTCTTCAGTAGGAACTCCCAACTCTTGAGCTAGAAGTTGTTCTCCAGTTGAAGATAGGAAAGTTATTCTTGTTGTTGGGGATATGGGATCTTCTTCTAATATGGCTTCTGTTGATGAAGTTGGTGAATCTCTAGGTTGGATTTCAGATCTTAATACCTCAGGAAGTTTACGTTCTCCTTCTATGGATGAAATTCGAGTTTGTGTGGGTGGTGTGGCACTACGAGGTTGTGGTGGGGTAAGTGATGTTGTTGGAATTAAGTTCTTTCCTCTACCTACAAATCTACCCCTAGAGTCTCTTTCCCTATGCATATCATGTTTTTTTTTATTGTTTGTTTGTTTGTTTTTTTTAATCCAAAAGAAATCAAGGCTTCTATTTATACCTCCCCAGAAACAACGCCAAAATGTTTGGTCAATTTAATGTTCTTAAATTACTTACATAAATTATCGATCGGAGTTGGTAAACTTGTGGGATGAAAGTGCACTATATATGCTAGAAGCCTTCATGAATTTATTAAAATGATGATTGTGTTTATTTTAAGGATTTTTTTATTCTTATGTCCCTAATGAAATTGATGATTTACAATTAAATTCCTACAATCAACTCTCAAAAGAAAATTAAAACAAGCTATCATGATCCTATTTAACTGGCTATCATTAGTTTCAAAAGAACTACTATGCAAGGTAATGGAAAATCAAAGCTACTTTGTAAATTCTACGAAAAACTTCTTTAAGATAAATTGTGTTTTTGAAAAGAAACTAAAAATAAAGTTATTCTAAAATCTGTGAATAAACTGCTTATGTTCTAGAAAGACAAATATTTATGATCTAAAAGAGAATCACTTCTATTCTAGAATGAATTTATAAAGCATCCTATTTTAAGATCTCTACACTGCAATTAACAATTCAACTTTGAAATGATAAAGCAAAAACAGAAGGAATGCAATCTAATAGATGTATTTTCTATGAAAAGAAGAAGAGTATATATATGGTTCTATTTTAGAAAGCATATAAATGATTGAAATTGGTAGACAACAAAAAAAGGATTGTAAACAAATGACTATAAAGAAACTGAAGTTACGATAATGAAATTATGGAAATAATGAAAACGAAATGACTAAGATAAACGTAAAAGATTGAACCTCAATTGTCTGCAGGGGCCCTCCACAAAACAACAAGTTTTAGAACTTTAATTCAACAACTAATTGCACATGAGGTTGACGAAAATGCTTCTTCAATTGAAGAGAACAAAGTTATAAAACTTCAAACAATCATTCAAAGATTACATATGCGCTTCCTCTGCTTTCTGTTTACAGAGTATATATATAGAATTCGTGCTCAACAAATTGAGACTTTTATGCCTTATAAAACTTAAAATAATCCTAGTTTGAATTTTAATATATAATAGAGTAATAACATTTCTCTATGTTTTTCTATTTGGAAAGAAAATCGGAGAGTCATGATTTATCTGAACTCTCGTTGCTTCATTTATCCACTTATTGAATTGCTTCTTTGACTGTGCCACTCGGCGATTTCCTTGATGATTTGGCTCGAGTGAATGGGAGGAGATCCATGAGGAGATCAATCCCCCTCTGCCCATGTGCTTCTTTTCTTGGCTAGCGTACTTGTATTTGACAAACCATGAAGATAGCTATGAAATCATGAAACAGCTGCAAAATCGTATTAATTATGTAGCTATTGCAATCTTTTAACCTAATAATAAGGCACATTAATAAATATGAAAAATAAGACATCTGAGTACCTTACCATGTCAAAATATATAGTTTACTACTTATTTGAGGTGATAGCAATGATGAAAAGAGGAAAAATGGATGAAAAGAGTGTCAAAAACAAAACAATCATGAGACTCTACATTGTTGTTCATGCGATTTTAATCCTTAGTTTTTCTAGTAAATCAATCTCATTCCATGTATCCCCTTCGTGCAAGGAAATAATGTTGGATTTCAGACTTCTATGGTTAATTGTTGTTGAATTAAATCTCAGAATATCCACAGTAGTAGTCATAATTTGTCGACGTTTCAAATCCCAAAGGGAATCCATCATCAAGACTATGAATGAATGATAGAAGAGCCATATCGGAAGATAAATAAATAGATATATGAACAAATTGAAGTTTTCACGACAATTTTTAATAAATTCAAGGTCCACTACTCTTCATGTGATTTTAATCCTTAATTTTTCAACTAAAGTGACCTAATTCCATGTATCCCCTCCGTATAGGGAAATAATGTTGGATTTTAGACTTTTGTGGTTAGTTTTTGTTGAATTAAATATCATAATATCCATAGTAGTAGCCATAATTTGTCGAATTTTCGAATCCCAAAGGGGATCCATCATCAGTACTATGAATGAATGATAGAAGAGCCAGAGCAGAAGATAAATAAACAAACAATTTTTAAGAAATTCAAGGTCCGCTGCTCTTCGTGTGATTTTAATCCTTACTTTTTCAAGCAAAGCAATCTCATTCCATGTATCCCCTCCATACAGGGAAATAATGTTGGATTTCAGACTTTTGTGGTTCATTTCTATTGAATTAAGTCTCAAAATATCCAAAGTATTAGTCATAATTTGTTGACATTTCAAATCTCAAAGGGGATTCATCGTCAGGACTATGAATGAATGATAAAAGAGCCAAAGTGAAAGATAAATAAATAAATAATTTTTACCACGGTTGTCCATAAACCTAAGGGAATAATATTAAACCGTAGGAATATGAACCCTTAGATTAATAAACCCAAGGGATTGATATTATAAACCCTACAATAAATATTATAAATCCTAAAATAAACATGGTTGATGATGGTTGATTTCCATATTGAGACAACCATTATCACAATGCAATGTTGAACCATGCTTGATCACGATTGATTTTCATATCGAGACAATATTTGACACAATGTGAGATTTGACGGTGGTTTACCATGGTTGATTTTCATATTGAGACAATCTTTATGTTAATAAAAATATTATTAAATATTATAAACCCAAGGAAATAATAAACCCAAGGGATTAATATTATAAGCCCTAATATTAAATCTAATTATATTAGTAATGTATTAAGAAAATAGTGTATTAATAAATATTAATACAAATTAAAAACCCCAGGGGAATAATAAACCCTAGGGGTTAATACTAAGAACCCAAGGCATTATAAACCTAAGGGACTAATATTAAAGCCTAGGAATATGAACCCTTAGATTAATAAACCAAAGGGATTGATATTATAAACCCAAGGGAACAATAAACCTAAAGGATAAAAATTATAAACCCAATGTATATAAACCCTAAGATAGATATTAAATTCCTAAAATAAACATGGCTGACCATGGTTGATTTCCATATTGAAATATTCCTCGTCACACTGTGACGTTGGACAATGGTTGACCATGGATGACCATGATTGTCTTTCATATCGAGACAATCTTTGTCACAATGTGACACTGAACCATGGTTGACCATGGTTGGCTATCATTGACAATGATTGATATTATAAACCCAAGGGAATAATAAACCCTAAGGGATTTATATTATAAAGCCAAGGGAATAATAAACCCAAGGGATTAATACTAAAACCCAAGGGATTATGAACCCAAGGGCATAATATTAAACCTAAGGGACTAATATTATAAACCCAAGGTATATAAACCCTAAAATAAATATTATAAACACTAAAATGAACATGGTTGATTTTCATATAGAAATAATCCTTGTCACAATGCGACATTGGACCATGGTTGGACCATGCTCAACCATGGAAGATTGTCTTGATAGTAACAATGCAACATTCGACCGTGGTTGACCATGAATGACCATGGGTGACCATGTTTGACTTCATCAAACATGGTTGACAAAGGTTGACCATGATTCACCATGGATGACCTTGGTTAACCAAGGTTGACCACAATTATTATATTGACCATGATTATCATGATTGACCATGGTTGACCATGATTGAACATGATTGACCATAATTGACTTTGATTATCATGTTGAATTAAATCTCAGAATATCCACATTAGTAGTCATAATTTGTCAACGTTTCAAATCCCAAAGGGGATCCGTCATCAAGACTATGAATGAATGATATAAGAGTTAGAACAAAAGATAAATAAATAGATATATGAACAAATTGAAGTTTTCACAATAATTTTTAAGAAATTCAAGGTCTGTTGCTCTTTGTAGTATTTTAATATTTCATTTTTCAAGTAATGTGATCTCATTCCATGTATCCCCTTTGTACAGAGAAATAATGTTGGATTTCAGACTTCTATGGTTAATTTATATTGAATTAAATCTCAGAATATCCACAATAGTTGTCATAATTTGTCGATGTTTCGAATCCCAAAGGGGATCCATCATCAAGACTATGAATGAATGATATAAGAGCTAGAGTGGAAGGTAAATAAATAGACAATTTTTAAGAAATTCAAGGTCTGCTTCTCTTTGTGTGATTTTAATCCTTAATTTTTCAAGTAAAGCGATCTCATTCCATGTATCCCCTCCGTAAAGGGAATATTGTTGAATTTCAGACTTCTGTGGTTGATTTCTGTTGAATTAAATCTCGGAATATCCACAGTCGTAGTCATAGTTTGTCGACGTTTCGAATCTCAAAGGGGATCCATCATCAGGACTATGAATGAATGATAGAAGAGTCAAAGCGAAAGATGAATAAATAGATAGTTTTTAAAAAATTCAAGGTTCGTTGCTTTTCGTGCGATTTTAATCCTTAATTTTTCAAATAAAGCGATCTCATTCCATGTATTCCCTCTGTAGAGGGAAATAATGTTGGATTTCAGATTTCTGTGGTTAGTATTTTTTGAACTAAATCTCGGAATATCCATAGTAATATCATAATTTGTCGATGTTTTGAATTCCCAAGGGGATCCATCATTAGGACTATGAATGAATGATAGAAGAGCCAGAGCAAAAGATAAATAAATTGACCATGGTCAACCAAGGTTGACTATGATTCACCATGGTTGACCATGATTATCATCATGCGACGTTGGGTCGTGGTTAAGACAATGATTGATTTTCATATTGAGACAATCTTTGTCCAAATACGACATTGGACCATGGTTGACCATAATTGATTTTATAAAACATGGTTGACCATAATTGAATAACATTAAACCCTCAGCTAAATATTATAAACAATAAAATAAACATGGTTGATGATGACTAATATTGAGACAATCCTTGTCACATTGTGATGTTGGGCCATGTTTTACCATGGTTGACCATGATAGATTTTCAAATCGAGAGAATCTTTGTCACAATGCGACAGTGGACCCTGGTTGATTCTCACTGTGAGGCAATATTTGTCACAGTGCGACATTGGACCATGGTTGACCATGATTGAATTTATAAAACATGGTAGACAATGGTTGACCATGATTGAATTTATAAAACATGGTAGAAAATGGTTGACCATGATAGACCATGGTTGACCATAGTTGACCATGATAGACCATGGTTGACCATAGTTGACCATGATTTATATTATAAACCCAAGGGAATAACAAACCCTAGCGATTAATACTAAAAACCCAAGGGACTATAGATCTAAGGGAATAATATTAAACCTTAAGAATATGAACACTTAGATAAATAAACCCCAAGAGATTGATATTATAAACCCAATGGAATAATAAACTCAAGGGGGTAAAAATTATAAACCCAAGGTATATAAAACCTAACATAAATAATAAAAACCCTAAAATAAACATGGTTGACCATGGTTGATTTCCATATTGAGACAATCCTTGTCACAATGCGATGCTGGACCATGGTTGACCATGATTGATTTTAAGATCGATATAGTCTTTGTCATAATGCGAAGTTGGACCATGGTTGATTTCCATATTGAGACAATATTTGTCTCAATGCGACATTTGACCATGGTTGGCCAAGGGATTGATATTATAAACCCAAGGGATTAATACTAAAACCCTGGGAGATTATGAACCCAAGGAAATAATATTAAACCCAAGGGACTAATATTATAAATCCAAGGTATATAAACCCTAAGATATATACTGTAAACACTAAAATAAAGATGGTTTACCATGGTTGATTTTCATATAGAGACAATCCTTGTCACAATGCGACGTTAGACCATGGTTGACCATGCTTAACCATGGTTAATTTTCATATCAAGACAATCTTTGTCACAATGTGATGTTAGACAATGGTTGACAATAATTGACCATGGATGACCAAGTTTGAATTTAGAAAACATGGTTGAGAAGGATGACCATGATTGACCATGGTTGACCAAGTTTGACTTTAGAAAACATGGTTGACAATGGTTGATCAAGGTTGACCATGATTGACCATGGTTGACCATGATTATCATATTGAGAAAATCTTTGTCATAATGCAATGTTGGACCATGGTTAAAACATTAATTGATTTTCATATTGAGACAATCTTTGTCACAATGTGATGTTGGACCATGGTTGACCATGATTAACCATGGTTGTTGACCATGATTAAACATGGTTGTTGACCATAATTAATTTTATAAAACATGGTTGACCATGGTTGAATAATATTAAACCCAAGAGACTAATATAATAAACCCAAGGTATATAAACCCTAAGATAAATATTCTAAACAATAAAATAAACATGGTTGACCATGGATGATTTTCATGTTAAGACAATCCTTGTCACAATGTGACGTTGGACCATGGTTGACCACAATTTATTTCCATATTAAGACAATCGTTGTCATAGTATGACATTGGACCATGGTTGATCATGATTGATTTTCAAATCGAGAGAATCATTGTCACAATGCAACATTGTACCATGGTTGACCATGGTTTAATCTCATATTGAGACAATATTTGTCACAGTGCGACGTTGGACCATGGTAAACCATAGTTAACCATGATTGATATTATAAACCCAAGGGAGTAATAAACCTTATGTTTTAAAACTAAATACGCAAGAGTTTATAAACCTAAGGGAATAATATTAAACCCTAAGAATATGAACCCTTATATCAATAAACCCAAGGGATTGATATTATAAACCCAAGGTATATAAACCCTAACATAAATATTCTAAACCCTAAAATAAACATTGTTGACCATGGTTTATTTCCATATTGAGACAATCATTGTCACCCTGCGACGTTGGACCGTGATTGATTTTCATATCGAGACAATCTTTGTCATAACGCGATGTTGGACCATCACTGATTTCCAGATTGAGACTATATTTGTCACAATGTGACATTTGACCATGGTTGGCTATGATTGACCATGGTTGACCAAGATTGATATTGTAAACCCAAGGGAATAATAAACTCAAAGGATTGATATTAGAAACCCAAGGGAATAATAAACCAAAGGAATTAATACTAAAACCCCAAGGGAATAATATTAAACCAAATGGACTAATATTATAAACCTAAGGTATATAAACCCTAAGATAAATATTATAAATACTAAAATAAACATGGTTGACTATGGTTGATTGTCATACTGAGCCAATTTTTATCGCAATGTGACATTGGACCATAGTTGACCATTATTGATTTTCATATTGCGACAATCTTTGTTACAATACGACATTGGACCATGGATGACCATGATCGATTTTCATATCGAGACAATCTTTGTTACAATGTGACATTTGACCATGGTTGACAATGATTAACTATGGTTAACCATGTATGATTCTATAAAACATGGTTGACCATGATCGACCATGGTTGTCCATGGTTGACCATGATTTACCATGATTGGTTTGCATATCAAGATAATCTTTGTCACAATACGTCATTGGACCATTGTTGACCATGATCAATTTTCATATCTAGACAATCTTTGTCACAATGCGGTGTTCGACCATGGTTGACAATGATTGACCATGTATGATTCTATAAAACATGGTTGACCATGATCGACCATGGCAAGCCATGATTGACCATGATTGACCATGATTGTCCATGATTTTCATATGGAGACAATTTTTTCCACAATGTGACATACAACCATGGTTGGCTATGATTGACCATGATTGATATTATAAACCGAAGGGGATACTAAACCCAATGGATTATGAACCCAATGGAATAATATTAAACCCAAGGGACTAATAATACAAACCCAAGGTATATAAATCCTAAGATAAATATTATAAACACTAAAATAAACATGGTTGACCATGGTTGATTTTCATATTGACACAATCCTTGTCACAATGCGACATTCGACCATGGTTGACCATGATTGACTATGATTGATGATGGTTGACCATGATTGATTTTATAAACCTAAGGGAATAATAAATCCGAGGGATTGATATTATAAACCCAAGGGAATAATAAACCCAAAGGATTAATACTAAAACCCCAAGGGATTATGAACCGAAGAGAATAATATTAAACCCAAGGGACTAATATTATAAACCCAAGGTATATAAACCCTAAGACCCAATATTATAAACATTAAAATAAATATGGTTGACCATGGATGCTTTTCATATTGAGACAATCCTTGTCACAATGTGACATTGGACCATGGTTGACCATGGTTGATTTTCATATTGAGGCAATCTTGGTTGCAATGTGATGTTCGACCATGGTTGACCATATTTGATATTATAAAACATGGTTGACCATGATTGATCATGGTTGTCCATGGTTGACCACGATTTTCCATGATAGACCATCATCGTTGATCATGATCAAAGAAACTTTAATCAAGGTTGATCATGGTTGATGAAATTCAACCATGGTTAACCATCATTGACCATGATTGATCATGGCTGACTGTGGCTGACCATAAAGACATTGACCATGGTCGACCATATTCAATTGTTGATCATGGTCTATGATGGTTGACATTGATTGACCATGGTATAACATGGTTGAGCATGTTTGATTGGATTCAACCATGGTTGACCATATTCAATTTTATTAATTTATTAACAAATTTTATTAATTTATTAAGTAGTATTAATTAATTAATTAATAATTGATTTATGGTCATTTATTTATAATAATTAATATTAATATATTAATCTAAATATGACTAAATGAATATTCAATGTTGTCAAATTTTTCAATTATAAATTATTTATAATAAATTATAAAAAAATGTATTAATGCTCTTTTAAAATTTAATTTTTTAAATTTTTTAATTATTTAAAATTAATAAAATATTAATATCATTTATAATATTATTATTTATTTTAATAATATTTTATATTATATAGTTATGGTGAAATAAATATTTAAAAAATGTTAATTGATAATAAACCTATTAATTTATTAATTTAAATAAAGATTATATTGTTAATTATTATTATTTATTATTATTAAAATTATGCATATATATATATATATTATATATATATATATATAATATATATATATATATAGATAAACTTGGTAAGATCTTTCTTTTTCATTAATAATAAAGCAATTAAAACCACATAAATAGGTTAGGTGACCTCATCTTACCCAGTGGGAAACCAAGTTTGTTGGCCACCTAACCACTTTTTTTTTTTTTTGTAAATCAGCTGATGTATTAGATCACAAAAAATATTACATATAGTTACAAAAGGGGTTTGCCATTTTCAGAGAGAATAGAGAAAATGCAGGCTTGTCAAAACAAAGGACCACTGGACTATCGTAACTAACCCGGAGTCAAACATAATTCGAAATAGATAATGGCCAACCACATAGGGTTGCCAAACCGAACTGAAGCAACTAAACTCTAAGAAGGCCGCTTGGAGGCCCACCAATGCTAACAACCAACAGACACAGAAACAAACCAAAAGCAGAGGATAGCCAGGAACCCATAGTAGAGGACCGCCCCCAAGAAATCTACTACTCATTTCTTGCGACTATTGGAGTACTGGCAGCGCTTAGACTAGTGCCATCATCTCCCTTGGGAGCATTGCGGGTCCTGTGGAAATTGATGATGGTTGTTTCGGGATCATCCTCACGGATATCCAAAGAGACATTGAGCCCCTGGCATATATACAGCTTGAAGAGTCAAATGAAACTTCCCAGGCTCTGAGCCAGCATCTTCATTTCCTCTGTGAGGGATTTTATGGTTATTTCCAGCTTGTCCAACCTCGCTGAGTTCTTGGCAAAGGCGAGGGAGTGTGCTCCGTAGGCATCCTTGAGAGCTACTCCTTGCATGCTCAGGGATTTGGCCAGCATTGTTTTCATTTGCCAAGCCTCACATTGCATTCGTAGGAACTGGGTGGCCCTCGTTGCTAGGGTGCCCAGGTCCGAGAGCCAATCGACCTCCTTTCTGATGGTTTTAATGTCCATTCCTGCACAGGATTTGTTCACCTCAACTTGGATTTCTTCAATAAACTGTTTACCTTTCTTGGATACAAAAGCCTCATAATTCTCTCGGGATATTTTTAAATCTCTGGTAGCTCTGGAGCTTTGGATGTTGCTATCGGCCATAGCACTATTGCAGGTGCTGGCAATTGCAAATTGAACTCCTAAACACAGAACAATGAACACAAGACAGTGCTCTAAGTAATACCGTAAACAGGTGAACTCTTTCACGATTGTTATATATTAATAGTGAAGGACATGGTGTGAGGGGCCACGATCTTAACCGAAAGCAACATCTTTTCCATTTTCCTAACTGTTAGAATCTGCAACAGGTGACTAACGACCTTCTTATTATTACAGTTGAGTACATTCAAATTGGCATGCTTATCATTGAAGAGAAGAGGCCACGTGTACCTTAATTCGCGATGGATGTGCTGACCTCTATCCTTGTGGTAGATCTTCCCCCTTTTTTGATGCGAGCCATAGGACATCCACCAGTGGCGCCACCTCCAGGCATTAAGGATTAGGAAATAAACATTTATAGAAAACCACATAATTCATTGATGATCGGTACCTTGTAAGCCGTCCTTCTGTCCTGACATGCCTGTGAGGTCTTGCCTTGAGATTTGTAGGCATTTGTCCCAAATATTGGCACAAGTGATGCTCTTCCAATAGGTGTCAATGTCATCATTCTGGTAGTCGACTGTGTGGTTGGCTAGGCTATTTTCCATTGCATTCGCACTACGCCTGATTGCCTGCAGAACAACTCCATTGAGAGCAGAGAGAAGTTTGGCAATTAGCTATGTGACCATGGCTAGGCGCCAGTGCTTTGTTACCTTCTAAGTGTGCGAACCATTTTGCATTTTCCTCGCTGTGTTAATGGCTAAGAGTGAGTCTCCTTCCATAATTGCTGCCCGACTCTCCAAGCGGATTAGGATTTTCAGCCCCTACTCCAAAGCTGCAAATTCTGCCTCGTTGTTAGTGGCTTCCCCTAGAGAATGGTTGTAGATGTGAAGAATTTTCCCTTTGTCATTGCGTATTACTCCTCCAAGGCCAGCCGAGTTAGGGTTTCCCCGAGAGGCCCCATCAAAATTTAATTTGTGAAACCTCGGTAAAGGAGGTTGCCACGACATCATAGAAGGCGCGAGTTGAGGTCTCTGCATTGGAGAATTGAGGTTGGTTGCAGCACTCATTCCAAAATTTGCAGAATTCACCTGTCATTTGCGGAAGGCTTGTTTTCCTGTTGTGCTTTACTCCCGGTAAGGGTAGTTTCACACATATTTTGCATGATGTTTGTTTTAATGGTATCTAGCTGCCTGGAATCTCTCTGAAAAATTCTTTTGTTTCTCTCTTTCCATGTGGACTAGACTATAAAACTTTTAGGCCCCTATACTACTAGTGTAGCCCCTTATTGTTATTAGTACAACCCCCTTATTATATTGATGTACCCATGTAGTGCCCATA
>APFE031518983.1:35593-59347 GCA_000404065.3 Pinus taeda | reverse complement strand
TTATGTCGGCTCTGATTATATTATGACCCCTTAGACTCCTATATATAGAAAGGAGGTATTGTCATTTGTATCATCGAAGAATTGTTCATTTGTATAATGTAAAGGAGGTTTCCCCCTCGAAGAGGCTAAATTCTAAGGCATTGATCTATCTTTTCTACATTTTTGTGAGCTGGTTTCATAACAAAAACCGGGGCTTAGCTTCCATAGGATTTTTACAGTGTCGCAACTAGAATATTTGGTTCGCCAATTGGCTATGCTATCTTGTATGGACTCTCTATTCCTGTCTGTTTGTTTGAAGATTTCCTCCATCCATTCCCATAGTTTATTGGTCGATTCGCAATTGTTGAGGAGATGATTCATCGACTCCTCTTCTTTTTCATAGAGGGGACATTGAGATGGAACAATGAAACCTTTTTTGCACAGGTTCTCCCAAGTGAGTATCTTACGATGCATTAGGAGCCATAAGAAAGTCTTTATCTTCAGCCAGATGGTGGTTTCCTAGACATTATTGTGCCAATTCACTTTCTCTTCCTGATCCCTGTGTTCTAAGTAGAATTTGGCTTCCTTTAGGTTGAAGGTGCCTCCATCCCGTTTGCCCCACCTTAGGTTGTCTTCATCCTGAGAGAAACGGATCTTCCTTTTATCCAAAAAAGAGTGCAAGGATAAGAGAAGGTTTCCTATTCCATCTGCCTGTGGGGTAGTATTAGGGTTCTAATGTCTCCATTTCTGGTCCACGATACTGTCTCTCCAACATTGGTTCACCCTCAATTTTCCTAGTTCTTGGTACCTGTGCTGTAGGGGAAGATAGTCAGGACTTTCAAGCTTGCGAATTTGTTGCCAAGCATATTCCCAAAAGAGAACTGTGTTTCCATTGCGGATTTCCCAGAAGCAGTGATGCTGTATGATGTTCCAATTGGCCTTTGCCAAGTTCCAAATGGGGGATCCGGCAGGAGGATTAGTCAATCTAATGAGATCCCGAGGGCTCTAGTTTTTAGCATACCTGGCTTTCCATAATCTGGCCCAGGGTGTCTGTGGTTCTTTGACCCATATCCACTAGAGTTTGGCCCCATAGGCTTCGTTTACTATGTCAGGGTCTTGAAGCCCCAATCCACCTAGGATCTTGCGCTAACAAAGTTTTTCCCAAGCCACTAGAGCCCATTTATATTTGTTAGATTTTCCAAACCATAGGAAGGTTCTCTAAATGTTTCTTATTTTTTGGAGAACACCTTTGGGATCCGGAAGGATGGAGAGCATATACCGAGGAATGGCTTGTAGGATAGCCTTAGTCAAGACAATTCAGCCAGTAAAGTTAAGGACCCTATTAGTCCAGTGATTACTCCATCCTTCGAGGTTGGAGAGTAGTTTTTCCCAGTGGAGCTTTTGCTAGGGTTTATCAGTGAGAGGGATCCTGAGATACTTAGAGAGAAGGCTTTGCCTTCTGAACCCAAGGATAGCTGTAAGAGTTTTCTGGATCACTACGTGAGTATTGAAAAAGAAAATGGAGGATTTATCCACATTAAGGTCCATACCTGTTGCTTGACTGAAGAGATTAAGGATAGCTTTGAAACCTTGGGCTTCCCGAATTGTTGGAGTACCATGGAGCATGGTATCGTCCACAAATTTTTGATGAGTGGTGGCTGGGCAGAGTGGCAAGGTTTGTAGGCCTTGGATATGGTTCCTCTTCTTTGCAGTTTTAATGATACGACCAGGCCTTCCATCAATATGACAAAAAGGAAAGGGGAAATGGGATCCCCTTGGCGAATGCCTCTAGAGGGAGCAAAGGGGAAGGTGGAAGCACCATTGACCATGATAGAAATGCTGGGGGATTTTACTAAGGCTAGAATCCAATTGATCCAGTGTTGTGCAAATCCGAAGGGCTCCAGAATGGCCTTGAGATACTTCCAACTGACCTTGTCATAGGCTTTCGAGAGATCCAACTGAATGATCATATCTGCTTTTTTCTGGGATTGTAGAGTGTGAACCATTTCCTGTGCTAGTAGGACATTATCCATGATATGTCTACCTGCCACGTAGCCTGATTGCTCCTCTGAGATAATAAAAGGAAGAATTGGCTTTAGTCTGTTGGCCATTACTTTGGATATAATCTTATAAATAATGTTGCACAGAGTAATTGGCCAAAATTTCGAAGGGGTGCAAGCTACCTCCTCTTTGGGAATAAGGGCGATGAAGGTGGAATTGAGGGATTTGAGGATGGAGGAAGATTTTCGGGGTCTTCCACCACCTCCCACACTTCCAGTTGCACAATTTCCCAACAAGCTTTGAAAAAATCAATGGTGAAGCCATCCGGTCTTGGTGCCTTTCCATTAGGCATCCCTTTCACCGCTTCTTCCACATCCTCCATGGTGACTAGGTGGTCTAAGGATTTATTCTGATCTACAGTTATTAACCTTGGGATAGAGGACACAACTTCCCTAATAGCCTCTTCTGTATTAGTGTATGGTTCCACTTCTATATGGCTAAAGTGATCAGTGAGGATGGAGGCAATATCCTGATGAGAGTGGAGGGGAGTGCCTTTTTCATCGTTCAACCGGGTGATTTTGTTGGTGCACCTGTAATCTATAGCCGAAGGATGGAAGAACTTGATATTTTTTCCCCTTCTTTGAGCCATTGTATGCGAGACTTTTGTCTCCATAGTATTTCCTCCTACTGGCATCTTTCATTCCATTTCTGCATAAGGACTTGCTCCATGCCAATGGAATACTAGGTGATGCCCCCTTTGAGCCATTCAGTATGGATCTGTGCTATCTGTTCCTCCAGTGCCTGTTTGTCTTTGAAGATATTCCCTAAGACCTCTTGGTTCTAGGACCTAAGCCAAGCTTTGAGGTGCTTTAATCTAGCTTGGAACCCGTACATTTTGGTTCCTCTGGTATCCAACCACTCATGCCACCAATGTTTGATTTTAGATGTGAATTATAGATGGCTCAACCAATATTTCTCAAACCTCAAAGGTCTATTTTTCGGGGTGCCAAGGATGGTTGCGTCCAGGGTGATGGGCCAATGATCAGAGCCTCCACAAGGGATAATGTTCGATTCCAGAGTGACCCCCTCAAGGAGGATGGCTTCTGCTATAAGAAAACGGTCAAGTCTAGAGGCAATCTACCTTTCCCCTCCTCTTTTGTTATTCCAGGTGTATAACCCATTTTTGGGGAAGATATCAACAAGATTTGCTATTCGATGAAGCTGTTGAATGCCTCTGCATCTCTATTCAGAGTTCTTACCCCTCCTTTCGTTTCTGTCAGTGAGGTAATCATATTGAAGTCCCCTCCATAGATAGCTTTAGTCGTTGGATGTCTACGTTGCATCTTGGAGAGGCGATCTAACATCAACAGTCTATCCTCTAGTCTTTGGGGGCTATAGATATTAGTACACAAGTATGTATTGGATTCACCTATGATTTGCAATTGTAGGGAGATGTAAGATCTGGAAGCCTCTGCATTTATAAGATGGAGGGAGTGGGGATTCTGGAAAGTGGCCAGGCATCCCTCCATTCCATTCCCTTCCACTTTTGTGTATTCCATTATTTTTCCTAAATTTATGCTTATTCCTTTCATTTTCTCACTGGAGCACTTGGTTTCTTGTCGAAAAATCATGTCAGGATTTTCATTTTTGACTTTATTTCTTAGAAGTCTTTATTTCCTTTAGATGTTTCACCCTCTAGCATTCCATGACAGAATCTTCATAATTAACAGGGTTTAAGAGGAGAATGTGAAAGCTTCAAGGGCTTTCATCTTACCTGAGTTGAGAAGCAATTGACCTAGCTCTTGTAGTGCTTCATTGTTTATTCGTTAGCCTCTCTTTTCCTATGTTTGGCATTGTTATTTGTTTGATGTAAACCTTGGGCCTTGATGCCCAAACCCTTTGTGACTCCAAACTCTCTTTTCTGCCCTTTTAGTTATGCATCTTGCCTTACTAGGAAGAGAAGCTTTACTCTAGCTACTTCCTCATCTGAGATGTGTTCCATTCCTTTTTTCTTCCATTGCTCTACCATGGTATTGAGATCCATGCCCTCCCTCTCTAGTATGTCACTGAGTTCCATATCCTCTGTTCCGATTTCACTGGCTGTGATTTCTGCATCTCCTTCTAGGTCTTTTACCAACTCATGACCTTGTAGGATCTCATTCGTCAAATATAGATTAGGATCTTGGGCTTCCTGTGAAGGAGCATCTTGGATTCCCTGCGTTAGGTCTGGTGCTTGGGGGATTTGGACTGAAACTATTCTGAACCCAAGAACTTCAAAGGAATTAACTGTTCCTTTGATGGAGGTGCTTGTTTTGGGATAGTTTTTCTGATTGTCCTGTTGTCTCCATTTGGACGGGAAAAGCCTTCCTGATCCTTGCCTGTGTTTTCTTTGGTTTTCTCGGTTGGCTTATTCATTGGGAATTCCCTAAACAGGTGCCCATTTTCATGACACTTTCGTCACCAAAAGGGGATTTGTTCATAGTCTATGGCTTGAAAGAAGACTTCATCTCTAAATTCTAGCCATAGACCTTCATGTAGTGCACCTAAAATATCCATTTCAACACATATTCTTGCACAAGAGGTGTACCTTTTTTGCAGGGTAGCCTATGAGGCTTGGATGAAGGTTCCTAGCTTGTTGCCTATTTGTTCCAGTGCTGCAGGTCTCTAGTAGTCTATGGGGAGAGAGAATAGGTGAATTTAGACAGGTACATGCGTGAATGTTTCCTGTTCTAGTGCAAAGTTGGGTTTCCAGGGTCTCATATAGAGTCCTGCTGAGGCATAGAAATACGGCCCTCCATAAAAAATGCGGTCCCTATCTTCCAGGCTCCAAAGACAACAGTGAAGAACCCTTTGGCCCCCAAATGTAACCTGACATCTCCCTTAGACTTCCATTGTTGCTTGATCCAGAAGCATAGGGCTTTTTCCGTAGGCCAAAAGCCCATGAACTTACAGATCACCACATGTATTGACATATGGTCTCTGTAAGCTTGCCTTTTAGGGTCTTTGATAACAACTCATAGAATTTCTGTAGTTTTGGGCTTGCAGTGTCCCAGGTCCTCCTATTTTCTTATCGTTGTGGCAGATCCCTCCAAATGTGTGTCATGCTGGGGCAGGGCCTCAGTTTCCACATTTTTTTTGTTTCTTCCTTTTGCTTCTTGTGGTTCCTGCTTGGGACTTGGGTTCCCGTTGTCTTTTCCTTCCTGAATCTTGATTTCATTGGTTCATTTTTGACTTTGGGTTTCCTTGGTTTGCCCACCAACCTTTTTCTTCTTGCTAAGCTCATCCTTTCCTGCATTTTTAGATCTAGAGATCTGCACCCCTTCCAGTGGGGCTTTTCCTTTATCCATCATTACTTTCTTGTATGAAGGGGCCCCATTGGTCCCCACTTGCCTCATCTGTTGGGCTAGGGTGAGCCCACGCCTCTGTAGCTCTGCGAACAGGGCTCTGACCTCCGCAAGAGTTTGTGATAGTGATCAGAATGCAGATCAGAACCCTAGTTCAGGTCCTTGGGCCTCTAATTTCCATTCTTCTCAAGCGAAATGCACCACTTACAATCTGCCTTCATTTGGCCACCTAACCACTTGATAAGCCATCCAGTAGCAAAACATTATGAGTATTTCTACCCAAGCTATATAAGTTTGATTTTCATGTCCACAACCATACTCTAGTTTCCTATACTCATATATAACTGTCTACTGAAACGTTAAAGTTATCTGCATAAGTACTGAAGAAAACTAACAATAAGCAAACATTCTAATCTTCCAACTCAACAGAGGAAGATTCAACCAGAGCCGGATCTTTGGCATTGGAGCCTAGCAACTCTATTTGTGAGATCAGAAAAGGAAGGTGTTTCTCAATGCAGCCGGGGCGTCTTTCTTGTTTATGCATTTCAAATTGCAACTTCTAAAAATCTTGAACCATTGTCGCCATGTTCACCGAAATCAACTCCATGGCCTTGCCTAAGAGACTTTTTATTAGCCAATACAGATAAAGGGTCTACTTAAACGGAGTCACTCGCCTACAGGTGTGTTTAGGTTCCGGCACGAGGATTCACCAGTCTTCCATCTCTATCTCAGTGACGCTCGCCTGGTGGTTTAGATCAACTTCCTATTCCTCTATTAGTCTCCTGATCTCCTCGCTGGTCCCCTCCCGATAAGTTGTTGACGCTTCATTGATGAGGTTAGTAACAGGCTTTCTGCTGCGTCTTCCTCCCGAGGAGATGGGTTCATTTTCTTGCTTAGTCCTCACATCCTCTTGCCTTGACCCCTAGTCTTTTCAGTTAAACCCATAGCCACACAGACCTAATGCCTAGTAATCAGATATGAGCTGGCCAATACCTGTGCCAATGACGGGGAGAGCCTCAAAACCCCTTGCGCCCAGGGAGGCTTACCAATCTACGTACCTGTCATGGAGGCAAGAAGCCATATTTTGAAATCAATTATACTATGTCGTTCCATCACCCACAGGCTCTGCCACCATTAATGGTAAATATTATTAAAATTATTAATAATAAAACAACTTAATTGATAATTAAATTTAAATAAAACAAATAGTACATTTGAGATGGTAATAACTCTTCTTTAAGATGGTAAGTTTTATCAATTTAGTGACATTATATATGAGTTATGGCTTTCAATTGAGTTTAATCGTTAGACTTTCCGTTTGGACAATTGTTTGATTAAATTGTACAGTTGTTTGATTAAATTGTAGGAGTTTGATTCTTGTTGAAAGCCAACTCTATGACAATTATTTTGATTTAATGATTCGCTCTATGGGTTAACATATTTTGTAAGGAGTTTCCTAGACTATTAAGTTTATGTAATTGTGAAAGACAATTTATTTGTTATAGATATTTAGTTAATTTTTGGAAGAAAATTTAAAGATGTTTAGTAAGATAGATAATCAAAATTTTTTTATGTAGAAAGTCAAATTTCAGACTTGGTGCCATGCAATTCAAGTCTTGTGTGCCTTCTTGCTTTCATTTCTCGTGCCTTCCATTGCTTCCATTGATTAGCAAACTTAAACCTTATAAATAAACTATTAAAAGGAGATGTCCCGCTATCATGCGAATTTGGCCATAGAACTCAAGAAAAACTATTGAAATAATTGTATATGGTATTTCTTAATCCACATAAATGATTCAGACTAATCCTGGGAAGAGGTGTTTCTCACATTATATTTTTTGTCATGAACCCGTAGAGGGAGACCGTGTGTACAAACATAATTCGTTGTTTGTAATTTAGTAAATGAAAAGAAATAACTAGATAACTAATTGACTACAACTACATAAGACCTAAAATTAATTCTCAATTATTGTAAAACTATTAAATTAAATTAATTTTATTGAAAAGCGATTACTTTCTATTCTAAAAGGAAGAGCAATGAATTCTAGAAATAATATTCTATACATTTCTCTAGTTTCGACAGAAGTGATCAAGCATAAAGTGGAAAATTATTTCCCCACTAATGTGATATCCAAACACTTAATCAAAACTTGGTAATATATGTTAAGTAGTGGATCAAAAGGAAGTTTTTGCAAAAATGAACTCCCTATGACTATTCATAACAACACATAAATAGAAAAATAGAATTTGATAGTACTCTAGCCAAGGCTCACAGAGAGAGGGGTGGTAGCTACTTTTAATCTATACATCCCCGAAGTTTTTGAAAGTTTTCTCATATTTTTGAATTTAGGTTAGTGCTAGGTTCCACCTTAAGGAGTGATTGGGATGGGTTGGGTGCAATTTGAGCCACCCTCCTTTTGAGTAGCTACTCCCTCAAATACCTAGGTGATTGAGATTTCAATTCCAAATATCCTCTTGTATACGGATTTCAAATTTACTCTCAAAGATTATGATTGTGTGTAGAATTTCCTCTTAGTGTGCCTTGTTCCTCTCCAAGACTTGAGAAATAATGCTATTTACTAGCCAATACATTTTTTCAATTGAAAAAAAAAGTATTCTTTGTGTGCAAGTGAGAAATTTTAGACACCCATCATTAAATCTCCCTAATACTTTAATCCTAAAAAAGGCTCATCCTTTTCTCCTAAACTCATTTTCCAACTATTCCATTTCTTTTTTTGCCACTTCCAAGAAAGAATCATGGTAGGTTTTCTCAGCCTCAAGTGCCTCGTTACTAGTCCTACATGAATAGGTGGGGTGAGTTGAAGAGGAATCTCTACTGACCCTTGCACTCTATTTCTGCTTTCTCCCACCTCAAGTTTTAACAACATTGTGAGTCATGCTATCTTTTCTAATTAAAAGACAAAAAATACCATTGAACATGAGCAAAATAAAATAGGGAAAGTCAAGGTTGACCCCTGCACACCATAGTTACTTCTCAAACTAGACAAAGAACTATGCTTTGTGAGAGAACCTTTTTAAGCCATATACCTATCCCATGCCCAAACAAACACAGGAATTGGATGATACCAAATAGGGTTGAAGGAGGGGAAACCATGTTACATGATAGAAGAGTGTCAGGTCTAAGGAAGGAATGCTTGATTATTGTGTCATCATTCCTCCCTCTTTTCACTAGTAAACTAAGGAGATTACCAACCACCATCAACCAACCAACCAACCAAGAAGAAAGTTGACTATGCACATAAAAGGAGTTCAATGTATCCTCCCATTTTTAACCCTCATATTGTCAGGACAACAATGTTTAAATCTCACCTATCCTCGCATCATCAACCTTTTTCACAAAACATTCATCACCCAATGCAACTTGTACCACTATCCAAAAACTTCGTCTAACATCACAATAAAATTCCAAATCTAGGGCTAGTTCACACTCCACATCATTTCCTTTCCCTTCACACTAGGTGTCCAAAGACTAAGCCTATCTTGGACATGAAAGTGGTGATGGGTAGATCTAAGTAATAAGCATGCAACACATGTTGACTATCACACCCCCACCCATTAACACTCCATCTAGGTATTAACATTATTTTCTATTTTATAAACATATACTAAAATAAATATATAACAAGTATTTGTATTTGATTATTTATGTTTTCCACAATTTTTCCAAGAAAAGAATTTAAATTCCCCTACTTTCATTTTACCTTTTATTTCTTAGAAAAATCAAAATAAAAACATTGATCAATGTTTCTAAAAATATAACTTAAAAAATACGAGAAGTTGAGATTAAGGCAAAAAAATAAAAGATTGTGATTTTTTTTTATACAAACTGTGTAGTAGATTAATTATTTCCAACATTTCGGATGGACACTCCACCCATCATCAAGGACCAAAAATCTAAAATATGATGAAAGCGAGTGTCGATCAGTCATTAAATAGGTCAAGAGATAATGACCAAGAACATAAAATATTATTATATAAATTGATAAATGGTCAAAAAATAATAAATTAATGGGAAATAGTACAATAAATTCTAAAATAAATTAATAAAAGGTTAATAAAAAAAATTAATCAGAATAATAATAAATTAATAGAATGGTCAAAAATATAAAATAATAAGAATATAATAAATAATTAATGGTCAAAAAATAACATTTTTGAAAAAGGAGTCGGGATGAATTAAAAAGGGGGTTATATTAAAGGTTAAATAAATGAATAATTGAATTAGAAGAGTGGGGTAGGTGCTCAAGGGCATGAAGGGGATGAAAAGAGAAGAAGAAGGAAGAAGATATATGACCCAAAAAACAAAGCAAGGAGGGAAATAAAAAATGAGGCGATGGCAATGGACAGAGGTAAATGAGGGGAGGAATTATAGAGTAAGTTGATGGATAATAGACTCAAGGTGGAGCTAAGTTTATGCCCATATTCTCTATTAAAGTTATTTGGGTGCTTCTTAATATCGAGAGCTTCCTTGTTGATTCGAGAATCATAAAATGAGACACAAGCTAGTACTTTCGTATGGTCAAAACAAATAACGTGCTTGGTGTTGGAGTGCTCGACAATGGCAGATTTCGACACACGTTGATGGTCGATATTAGTTATACACTTTTTATGCATATTTATAATCTTTATCCTTGTATTTAATTATCTGAACAAAAAAAATGAACTATCTAAATAAAAATAGGATTCACATGTTTCATAATTTCATATATATATATATATATATTCTAATTATTATTTCATTAATATATATTTTAAGGCAATAAAATTTATGAAAGTTAAAAATTGTTGGTAATGAGGACAATGGTTAAATATGTAAATTGATTTATATATACATACAAAAACATATCTTTTACTTTTATCAAAAAAGCATAATATTTAACATATTTTTAAAATTTTGGTTATTAATGTCCATAGGTATTAGATAGACGGCGATTGGGTGCTTTGTTAAGGCATTCCTTGAGGTGAAGTCATTGATTCAATTATCTTCCCTGATTGGGGTGATATATTGGATATGTTGAATATGTAGTCCTGTTGCTGGGTGAAGCCCAACTTGGCCTAGATTTTGGCAAAGACTTCGCTTTTGTTGGGTGGAGACACAGTAAAGTGCGCAGTGGAGCAATGGAGCGCATTTTGAGGAATTAAATATACCATGCGGTGTCGTAAGGGCTTCAGGGTGGGTTGAAGCCCCTCCTTTTTGTAAAAGTAAGGGATCAATGGTTTTGGGGCCATAGTTTCTTGTTTTAGGGAGTCCATGGTATTTGGACCATGGTATTTTGATGATATAACCCTACAATGTAATAGTATATACAGGGTAAAATAATAAGAAGAAAAAAAATGAGAATCAATAAGTGTTATGGATGAATTATTATGATATGCAATTTGGTATCACAAGAGAGTCTCTACAACTGAGTGTGTAGAGGCCTAAAGAAGAGTCTACAGCTGAGTGTGAAGACATCTTGCAACATAGTGTGCAGGCCAAGAAATATTTGGTTTTCAAATATTCATTATATTAAGCAACAGTTCTTGTGGACGTAGCCCTACATTGCGGTGAACCACATTATATTGGTTTTTTGATGTGTATATTTGCTTATTATCTATTGTAGAGTGGCAGTGATTATAGTTGCATTTTACTTCATCACAATGATGGTTTATGGTTTTATATGGCATGTTTAAGTGATTAATCTAATGCGGTGAAGTGATTTATAAATGCTAAGAATAAGATACCACAATAATACCACATCTCCTAATCCCTCCCATAATCACTTCGGGTGGGACTACGATCTACTCGCAGGTTATTGCCAAAAGGGCCAGTGATCAAGCGTTTTGTTGGTGCGCAATATAGATTGAACTAGGGTCAACCCAAATCGAGCCAACAAGTGGTTCTATTTTCGAAATCATGACCTGTTTGAGGGATATGTGGATGTGGTACCCATCGAAGAAAGAGATTTAAGGATGGACAGACTTGAAAGAGCAAGAATTGGCAGATCAAGAAAATAGAAACCCTTGTATAACATCTGAAGCTTGGTTACAAAAGTATATTTTTACAGATCAATACGAGATTTTCTTCGCTTCTTTTCCTGTTGAGATGTACGAGTGGATATCGAGGTTGATCGAAAGGAAGAAATGTTTTAAGGGTGAAGAACCTATAGTGTGGACTCCTGAACTGATACAACGATTCAAGAGAACTAACAATAGGATTTCAAGGTTTGTTGATTCCCGAAATGATAACATATTGGTACGATTCATTAATGAGTTCGTTGTAGACTCGAACGTGTCCTACAGGGAAGCAGAACGACAATTATTCAAAGGATCACAAGGTAAATATTTAAAATCTCTGAAACTTTGGATTAAGATGCTTCTGTGTGAAAGGAAGTTTTACAGACGCAATCAGATTGCTAGTTTACTTATGTTTGAAAGAATAGAAAATATGAGAAAGAGATCGGAGTAATGTGAAGTGGAAAGAGATATAGAGTAGATACCAGAAAAAGATCTCGTGGAAAAGACCCAAAGACCTTTGTAGAGACTGATTATATTCCTCTTTTGAGTGGATCTGAAAGTGAAAGAGAATAAATCCACCCTGATAAACCCCAAGTAACTTCACAACATTCATCCTCCTAGCTTGAGAGTTCACAGAAGCTAGAATCCAATAATAGCTAGGGTGTTTTGAGCTTTATCCCTCCCCCCACCCCTCCTACACCCCCATCCCCCTCCCCTTACTAATCCCCCTCCCTCTTCAAGAAGAAGTATGGTCAATGATATTAATATACCCATTTTCAAAGGAACTAGATTGGAGGATCCAGAACAATTTTGGTTTTTATGTGAACCTGTATGGACTGTGAAGTAGATCTATGATGAGAATATAAAGAAAAAACAACTTATTATGATGCTTCGAGATAGAGCATTGACATGGTATATGAAGTAATCAAATAATCAGAATAGAACGTTTTCATATATTAAAATAGCATTGATAAGAGAGTTTAAGAAGACGAAGTTCGAGTCGCAATGCATCAACGAGTTGAAAGAGATCAAACAGAAAGCTACTGAGTTTGTTTGGGAGTTTGATTAGAGATTTAAGGTGTTATTTCATCAAGTAAGCTTTGACAATGGTCCACAACAACATCAATAATGGTTTATAGTTGCACTTCTACCACATATCAGATTTCCATTCAATGCAACAAAAGATAGAAAGTCAAGCCAAAGCTCTACAGATTGTGATGAAACTGGAAGCTTCACCTATAGGAGATACTAATGTAGGTATGCAACATATTCACAATCAATTGGTGAACCTAACCCTACAAATACAAGATATCAAGAAAAGCAAAGAAGTTAGATAAGAAGTATGGTGTACGAAGTGAAGATCGAAAGGCCATTCTAAAGAATAGTGCCCTATCTTCAGGGATTACATGGCTAGTGGGGCACCAAATCCCTTGAATGCAGGATCCAACCTATGGTGCGAAATATGTAAGACTAGACGTCAACATTGTTCAAAACATTGTTACTTGTTACAAAAATATGTACAGACTTTGAGGAATCTATATTGCAAATTCTATAAATCAATAGGACACGATGAGAATAATTATCAGGCTTACGAACTAATGATAGTGCATGGTGTTAACACTTATAGGGTGCAAGTAGAAGAGCACAAACATGAGGACAATAGACAACATGATGGGCAAGAAGGTTACAAAGGAAAAGGTTGAGGTGGTGGAGTTGGTCGAGGACATGGAAGATGATTTGCTATAACTATGGCCAGTCAAGTCATTTTACGAGAGACTATCAAAACCCCACAATGACATGTAAGTACTGTAAATCCTTTGACCATGTAATTGAATAATGTCTGGTAATTTGGCGAATATGAAAGAAAAAAGGAACCAACAACTGACACATAATATTCAAATGATGACTATTGAAAGGAGAACTATCAGACCTCGAATTAGTATTGTCACTAGAAGTGGATCTATGACCGGTAGTGATAAAGCAGATGAAAAGAAAGAATCTGAAAGTGCATGGGTCAGCAAGACTGCTGAGAAAGTTCTTGTTTTTTATATTTAGAAACAAAAAGAAGTATTTATGGAAGAAAAATGAAGTTTTATGGATGTTGGTGCTTCGACCTCTAATGCACAATGAAAGCCTGATCAGAAAAGTAACTGCGACGTGTCATCAACTTCGATACAAAACCGAGCTTCGAGACAAGATTGAGCTCCAACACAAGACTAGGATTTAGCAATTCAAGTAGGTATTTTAAAGTCTTTTTTGTAGAATTGTATGAAATTGTTAAGAGATCAAAAGGTTGTAGAAGGGCTTCAGGAGTTGATAGATTCCTATGCATCCAAAGAAACACCGTGAAGTGCGATGTGCACAATTAATAATTTGCATCGATAGAAGAGAACCGAAAGAGAGATGAGGCTTAGTGCGCAAATAGGAGAATATGAGATGGATCAAATTATTCTGGATCTGGGATCTGATGCAAATGTCTTGACGAAGTAGACACGAGAATTAATGGGTAGGCAAAAGCTACAGTGGTCACCTATTCAGTTAAGGATGGAAAATTAGCAAAATATCTTCCTCGTGGAACAACTACCAGGTGTCACAGTGCATATTGAAGGAATTCACACTACTACTGATTTTGATGTAATAGAGATCGTCGACGATAGTAACCCTTATCCTGCATTGCTTGGAATTGACTGGGAATTTAAAAATATGGCCATAATTAATTTGAAGAAGGGACATATCATATTTGAAGGAAACAATATGGGAGTAATTATCCCCTTGGATCCATCAGAAGGAGTAATATATACAAAACCAATCAAAGAAGAATATTGCACAGATGACATAGACGATATCTATCAAATGACAATGAAGGAATAGGATTGTGTTAACCCTACTGTAGAAGGAAAATTGAGTTGGGAGCGTGATAGTTCTTGTACCTCAGACTCAAAAAAAGAGTTGGAGAATTGGCAAAATAGGCTACATGAAGTATCCACAAGGCACTATACAAGAATTACCAAATCAATTCACTATATAATATCTAAGGTATGTAACATGCCTTGTTATGATGGCTTAGGTGATGTAAATACTTTTCTTAATGATTATGAAGAACAAGTTCAAAAAAATCAAAGGTTGTCAGCCTTGGATATAACCTTGCAAGCTACCCCTGCTAGATGGTGGAATGCACACAAGAAGAATATAGGAGGTTGGCAGGAATGTCGAAGATTGGTGGGGATAAGGTTTAGACAGATAGATACAAAGATGGTAATAAAATATGATGGTGAAACTAATCTTAGGAAGCATATCCAGCTATGCACTACAACATGGAAGGAGATTCCGTAGCAAGAATGGGTACACAGATTCATTCATACATTAAAGACAATCCCTAAGAATTGGTACCTAGAAATGAAACTTTGACATGGTACAGTGAATTGGGTAAACATGGTTGATGGCTTCATATTAACATTCAACTTTGAGGATGATTTACCATACATAGGTTGGGCCCTTCAGATAGTCAAGAAGAGGATCTTTGATAATGTAACCCCACTAACATGGAATCAACCTGATTGGGCTGCACATATAGTAAATACATTGGAGTGCTATAACCTTGCTGCCAGTGAAGAATACATGATCGAGGTGGCTCCAAGGACATACATAGGACAAAGAGGGCTTATGGAAGCTCAAAAATCAAAGTGATCAAAATTCTTTCGAACCAAGACCAGAGCGTAGATAATGTCATATTGATCGCAATGATGTGAACGGTTCGTCAAACCAAGCTCGTATGCAAAAGTTAGAGGCAGTCAAAATTTAGGGTTGACCGGGTGACTTGGCAGGCTTAAGGAAGGCACAATTTTGCAGAAATCTAGCCAACTTCCAGGAAAAATTATGGCCTCATTAAATTGACTCCTAGGACCATGTTTGGAAAAAAAAATAATAATAACTATTATGATTAAAAAAAAAAAAAAAAAAAAAGTTATATATATATATATATATATATATATATTATATATATATTATATATTATATTTTATAATAGTTTTATGTGGAGGTTTGGCGGGCCATGACCCCCACCACCCGTCCTCCCAAACACAACATATAACGAATATTTGGAGTGGGCGGGCCACCTCCGATGGACCTAGGCCACACCCCCACCAAACCAAACAATGCATAATGTATGGGCTAGCGGGAATTGAACCCGCCGGGCCATGTGGTTGGCCCGCTCCATGGGCGGCCCAACCAACTTATCCGATTCCATACAACCCAAACTTAAACAACGTTTTTCACATGTACACGGTTACCAAAACGATTCCATATAAAAAAAAACCATGCCATTTTTAATAAAAAAAATTATAGCTGCTATGTAATTTTGGCGAAGGCGGGATTTGATCCCCCCACCTCCTTGCCTCAAACCAAACACCTTAACCAAAGTGCCAACGACCTTACGTTGGTATTTCCGCCCGAAAGAGCTTATATACACCCTCATTTGCTTAGTGTGCGGAGGTGAAGATTGAGCACGTTTTTTGAGACATATTATTTTTTAATTAATTTTTGTAGGTGGAACCATGAACTTGGGAAAAGCACAGGTGGAACCATGATTGAGCCAAATTCTCAGGAGGGAAAAAATTTTTCAGTATCCAAATTGGACAAATTTTATGTCAATCTTACACCTCTTAGCAACACGAACTTGATGGTGTAGTCAGAATTTTGATTTGAGCAGCATATCTTCAGATGACCTGGAGGAGGGAATCTTTGAGGAATCTAGGGGGAACCTAAAAGATTCCTTAAGCCCCAGATTCTCACTTCATCATAATTCATAAATTTGATAGTCGATTTTACACTATTCGGCGCCATGAATTTGATGGTGCAACCAGATTTTGCATTTGATAATTCCATTTTTCATCCACTTTTCAAAGTGGAGTGCAGGTGTCAGCGTTCAATGTGCGAGCAGTCATTCCATGAGATTTGACGCCACGAGATTGATGTTACGGCCAACTTCAGTAGTTTGACATCTTTTTCTCCAGATGGCCCCATGATGTGAGGTATATGTAGTGCGTTCATGTACTTCTTTTGCGATGAGATGCATTGTGCTGCATAGATCCCTGTTTGATGTTTGATGTGGGATCTTGTTTTCTTCCTCGTTTCATGTTTCCTTCTTGATGTGGTGCGGAATCATTTGTGGGATGTACTTGTTGTCATGATTCGTCATGTTTTGTTTGAGATCCCTTTGTCGTCATGTTGATGAGATACTCATGCGTTGCCATGTATGTTTGCATTGAGATCCCTTTGATGCCATGTTGGCGAGATGCTCATTATCATCATGCATGAGTTTATGTCATATTGATAGGAGTTTTTTTGTGCGTGAGAGTTCCTATAGCATAACATCTTGTGGAGCCACTCCTGCGTGAGGGTATTTTCCTTGTATGATAGCGACATCACCACCTATGTACATCATCACTATTGACAACACTTAATGCAGTTGCCTACACCATCTTGACACCGGGGCCTGGAGACGTAGTCCCTCCTGGATGAACTCTGTTATCAACATCTTTTGTTTTATGTTGCTGATTATTGTCATGTTCTTCTTCCTTACAACATGAATTTATGTTCCTTTATAATATTTTAAATGCAATTCTAATCACATCACAAAAGTAAAAGATCTTGGTTAAATTCGGGAGTTGATTCAACTCAGATCAAGTTTGGTATAGAAGCAGTCTTTGTGTGGATGTGAATTGCAAGCGTGAACAATGGAACGTCCAACAACAAAGGATGAAAAAGTGATGTACGGGACCATGCTCAAAATTTCCCAAAGGGTGGAAATAATGTATGAAGCTCTACAAAAAGAGACAGAGGAAAAGGAGCGATTGCAGCTTCAGTTGCGAGCCATAGAAGAGGCCCTGGAAGAATTGAAACACAACAAACAGAATCTTCAAACAAAGAATGTTGAATTGAAGATGCTTCTACATGAAGAGAAAGAGGAAAAACAAAGTTTGCTACAAGAGCTGCAAGCTAAGGACGAGGCCTTGGAAAAGCTACAGTGTGACCCATGTGAGGTAAAAAGTAATTCTTTAAATTCATGTATGTTTCTTGATGATGATTTCGCTGTTTTTCAAAATCATACCACAGGAATTGGCTCCAAACTATTGAAGAGAATGGGGTATGAAGGAAAAGGCTTGGGCATTAATGACTAAGGCATTGTCAACCCCATTAAAGTAGAAGAATTACCCCATCAGGTAGGACTTGGGTATGTCAACAAGGAAGTTGGTGAATGCGCCAAGACAGACAGCAAACCACCAACAATAGATTATGAGCAACCCTCATCAGTTCTTTCCAATTTGGCAGGGAAGGTAAAATACGTTGATTTCCTTTCAGTTTCGTCTTCACATAGTATGATTTATGTTGGAGATTTGGAGATCCCAATTACAGGGACAAACATGAGGCTCCTTACTAGGACGAGGCACGAAGAGGAAGAAGAACTTGGTCTTAATAACCAAGGCATAACTCAACCATTGGAGGTTGTGCAGAGACATCGATTTGCAGGCTTGGGATACACCGAAGGAGAATGCTCAAAGGTGTTAGATTATTCCGAGATATCGTCGAAATCGTCGAGGAAAGAGAATGATGGGAACACGTCCCCATCATCCCATGGTAGTGCCCATTGTAGGGAAAGAACTGAGGCAAGCTCTCATCACCATACTTACACCAAAGACGACAAGGAGAGGTATAACTAGTCTTGATATTCGAATGTTAATTTCAATTATAATCATGTTGTTAAGGATGAATGTAAATCATGGAATCAAAAAACATGTACCTTTTGTGGATTACATAACCATACATTTTCTAATTGTTGGAAAAGAATAGCAACACCCAAAAGGAGGAGGCATGAAAGACCCTCTGAACAGGAGGTAAAGAAACATGTTAAGCATATCTGGAGGAGGAAGACCTATTGTAGTCATTGCGACAGAGGTGGCCACCAAAGAGCCACATGTTGGAGGCTCCATCCAGAGCAGCACCTTAAATACAAAGCGTCGGTGCATGAACCAGATGAAACGATTGTTCGACCAGCTAATGCGCCACAAGAAAACGACCCATTCACATTGATAAGTGAAAAATGGTTTCTAGATATGTTAGCTTGTCATGGTCGTGATTTTGTAAATCATTTGTTGCATTTTAAAATGTAAAAGTGATGATGTGTTTTCCATCACTTATTAAGCAACAACGATGTCTGACTTATTTTGAATTGCATGATAAACTGTGAAAGTGATGTCAGGTTTCCATCACTTGTCAAAGTGAAAATAATGTTTGGCCTTATTTTTGTAAATAATGTGTTGTAGTGATGATGTGTTTCCATCCCTTGTCGAAGCAACAATGATATGTTGGCATTGTTTTCATAGCTAGGGCATTGCTTCCATTTTGATGTAAACTTGACCACTGAGTATGTGTTATAAACTCATGGCAATCATGGAATGCTTGGGTCATTAGTTGGTCATGTAAGTCAAGCATGTAATTTGCAAAACAATGTACTACAGGTTTGCATAGGTTGCAGGTGTTAGCCCATCACTTATGGCTCTGAAGGACAAAGGTGAAGGAGAAGGAAGGGTCATTTATCAGAGATTTGTAAGTGCAGACAAGGTACAAAGAAGTTGCAGATAATTTTTCGTGCTTTTGGGGGACCAAACACTCCTCAGTGGGGAGGATTGATCTAGGTGGCTCCAAGGACACATACAAGACAAAGAGGGCTTATGGAAGCTCAAAACTAAAAGTGATCAAAATGCTTTTGAACCAGGACTAGAGCGTAGATCTTGTCGTCCTGATCACAACGGTGTGAACAGTTCGTCAAACTGAGCTCGTATGCAAAAGTTAGAGGCAATCAAAGTTTAGGGTTGACTAGGTCACTTGGCAGGCTTAAGGAAGGCACAATTTCGTAGAAATCCGGCCACCAGATTCTGGCCAACTTTCGAGAAAAATTTATGGCCTCATTAAATTGACTCTTACAGCCATGTTTGGAAAAATTAAGAGAAAAATAACTATTATGATTATATATATATATTATATATATATATATCCCCAGATGCGGGTGACTGATGCTGCAAATAACTTGATGGGACAGGGGTGGAGCAAGGTGGCACGGCACCTGCCCACCTTGTATGAGGAGATAAACGCAAATTCGGGGAGGAGATCTTGGCATGCGAGCCATTATACTTCCCTGTCAAGTGATTCAAGTTCACTCTACGTGTCCACTGCTATGGTTTCCTCCTCCGCACGCTGCTACCCGCAAGAGATGGTGGCTACCATCAATGAAGCAGTTATGGTTGGGGTCTATCAAGGAGGGTCTGACCAGTATAAGGAGGGGCTCGGCCCTGCATTTGTGTTGAAGCATTGTGAGTCGTTGAGCTGGGCTCATCCCCTCACCTCTGATAATCTCCTGTTTCTCTCTGTTGGTCCTGAGCCTATGACGAGAACGCTGTGTTTGGGTTTCATTCTAGAGGTTCATAGGCTTGCTTATCATCTCCAGGACTCTGTCCGGGTTTCTGGCTCTGAGAGGCGGCTTCTGAGAATTTCATTCATAGTCTCTGGCCCCTTGTTCATTTGTTATGTCTTATGCATGGCCTTGGAAGGGGGCGGGTGGGAGATTGAGAAGAACAATTCCTCTCGTCTTTATTGGTCCTCTCGTCTCTGTTGGCCCTCTCCCATATCTGTTGGTCCTCTCGGCTTCAGTGTGGATCCTGGATGTAATCCTTTTTCCGCCCTCTCAACAATGGCTCGTCTTCGTCATAGAATGGGGTGCCACAGAGGATAACCCTGGTGCGCCCCTACTGACTCCACTTCGGACTCACCTGCCACCAGTGAATTGTTTTTGGGTCGATATCCAAGCACCCATAGTGGGCGCGGAAGGCGTCACGGCTCAAATCAATCCCATGGGCCTCCATATTCGGCAGGGTCTGCCATTTTCACTTTTAATAGCTCTCTGCATCAGCCTCGGATTACTGCCCACATATCCATGGTCTTCTATGAGACAACACAAATGGAGGGTTCAGACACTCATACGGGAGGCTCGGGTGCTGCTGCTGGTCCTCCCCCTACGTTCCAGCTTGGTATTGGTATGATGCCACAACATGTTTGGGCTGAACCGGGTGGAGGCGCACAGGATATGAAGATGCTACCTGTTGACCCCGGACCTTCTGTCCAGTTCGCTGATCCTGCTGCCGATGAACCGAAATTCGGATGGTGCCGAATTGTGGAGGAACAACCTGAGGATTAGCCTGCTCTTGCTGACGGTGGTCCACCTTTTTGGTCATGTTTTTGGCAATCTCCAGGCTAGTTTATTTTGGTAACTCGGCTATGGATATCCTCTGGTTTCTGATGTATGGGTCTCCTTGTGGTGGGTTTAACACCTAGTCATGTGTTTTTCTCTGGACTGATGTTTATGTTTTTTCTGGAATGATGGCTCTTATCAGAGCAATTAACTGACTTCGGTCACTCTATAAATATTTTCCCTCTTTTTAATAGAATTAAGCTTACTCAGAAAAAAAAAAAAAAGAAAAAAAGGAAAAAAAAGAAGAAAAAAAGAAAAAAAGAAAAAGAAAAAGAAAAAAGCAAAAAAGAAAAAATGAAAAAAAAAAAAGGAAAAAAAAGAAAAAAGGAGAAAAAAGAAAAAAGAATATTATATATTATATATTTGTGTGTGTGTGTGTGTATGTGAAGGTGGCGGGCCATGACCCCCACCACCCATCCTCCCAAACCACAACATATAACGAATATTTTGGGTGGGTGGGCCACCTCCAGTGGACCCAGCCTACACCCCCACCAAACCAAACAACGCATAATGTATGGGCTAGCGGGAATCGAACCCTCCCGGCCACATGGCTAGCCCGCTCCATGGGCGACCCAACCAACCTATTCAATTCCATACAATCCAAACTTAAACAATGGTTTTCACATGCACACGGTTACCAAAATGGTTCCATATCAAAACAAACCGTGCCATTTTTAATTTAAAAAAATATAATTGCTGTGTAATTTTGGCGGAGGTGGGATTTGATCCCCCAACCTCCTTGCCTCAAACCAAACACCTTAACCAAAGCGCCAATGGGCTTACATTGGTATTTCCACCTGGAAGAGCTTATATAAACCCTCATTTGCTCAGTGTGCAGAGGTGAGGATTGAGCACATTTTGAGACATATTATTTTTATAATTAATTTTTGCAGGTGGAACCATGAAACTGGGAAAAGCACAGCGAAACCATAATTGAGCCAAATTCTCAGGAGGGCGAAATTTTGCAAGAGTCCAAAGTGGACAAATTTTATGTCAATCTTACACCTCTCAGTGACACAACCTGATGGTGCAATTAGAATTTTGATCTGAGCAATAGATCTTCAGATGACCTGGGGGAGGGAATCTTTGAGGAATCTAGGGGAATCTAAAAGATTCCTTATGCCCCAGATTTTCACTTTGTCATAATTTAGAAATTTGACAATCAATTTTACACTATTTGATGCCACGAATCTGATGGTGCAATAAATTTTCCATTTGATCATTCCTTTCTTTGGTCACTTTTCAAAGTGGAGTGCAGGTCTGAGCGTTCAACGTTGTTGGCCAGATAAATCATTCTTGCAGAAAAGACCAATCTCCCTAGTATCAACTGATATCTAGCAACAAGCAGGACAAACAAATATACCTTTCTCTAAACATATTGTGATTCATTAATAAAAACTAAGAGGTGTTTTAGACCCTACCTTAAGTCCAATGCTAGTTTGTGGTAGCCATGCTCCAACAACTTCAGAGAGTTTTCTTTTAAGAACCTGCAAACACAAACAAGCACACATCAAAGAACACCTGCATAGCCAATATAATAAATCATGTTCATCATAGTGATCAAGGAATCTATGAAATAAACCATAAAACACAGCTTATTGAGAAAAATAAACTTGATTGCATTAACTTTGAAATGGAAGAACTTTACAACCTTGGTGCCTTGATGCTGTACAAGCTCTTCCCAAGGTCCAGACAGGAATCTTCTCTACTTTGACAAGCCTCACTCTCTTCCAAAGGAGATCAAAAGGTATGTAATATCTCCTCTCAAAAGCTCAATAAGGAAGACTAAGTTCCAGTAGCATTTACCCTAAAAAATATTTAGCTTTCAACCTACCAAGTAACTAGCCCAATGCTTCGTTTTATAGTGTAAGGGAAGGAGGTTACAGGTCCACCATTGAAGGGATAGAGTCCTCCTTCAAAGGGATAAGCTCCTCACATCAATGGGTTAGCTCCTTAAGGAATGGGATGCATGAACCATCAAGGAGCGAACTTGCCAGCTCAAGATTCCCTGTAGAAGCTTCTAGAATTGACTCAAAGTGAGTTTTTAAGAATGTACTTGTGCCTTTTTAACTTCTATAGGGGTTCGCACCCATAACACAGAGATAGAGCGGTCAGGTGCACAGGGGACATGACCAATGGGTGCGGTACCATACGTAATGCTAAGAGAAAGTGCAAAACCATAATTTTAGAGATTTTTAAGGTCTTTCTCTTATTTTCAAAGCTTGATATGAAGAATTGAGGTTTAAGACTTGCAAAGGAGGTAAGTATGAGTGGTGATAGACTCATATTGATTGCAGAATGTCATGGTGACAATTTTTGTGCAACAGATTGCCCCCTAAAGTGCGAATTCTGTAATAGATAAGGATAGTATTTATCATCGAAGAAGAGTGAAGTACTTTATCATTTCAAGGATCATCCTGTGGATACCCCGGTCGGAACCTGTAAAAACATTCAATGCAAAATATATATATATGAACATATCATCGCTGAGGTAGGCATTCCCATACTCAAATCAAAACTGACTAGAAACTATCTAAACTACTCTGATACAGGAATGATTTCGTAATAAATCACAAGTATAGACATCTGTAGACACAGTATGGGCGCAACCATCTGTTTATGAATAGTCCACTGTATAATGAATGAAAAAATTCCTCGTAGCCTGGATGGTGGAAACTAGATCCAGGGTCTTGATTTCTGCATCTCGAACTAGTACGATTCTATCCATGTGAATGAATGTGTCGAAGTCAAACATGGTAGAAACCACTTGATTACCAGTCAATGATGTAAACCGTTAACAAGTGTGAGAGGAACCACCAGTAATGTCAATGGCCCTCAAAATACTCAGTACAATCCATGAAATGTGAATAGATGAGTCGATGTCGAACACGTCACAGAATCCTTTGATCGAAGGTCAATGATGCAACCTGTCATCAAAGGCGAGAAACTTGCCATTGAGGCATGCAGATTCCAAGGTATTGACTATTTCTAGATCATCTTCCTAGATAATGAGTTGGAGTCGATAGAAAGTGATCCGTCGTAGGCAAGCCCACAACACGAAATCATAGATCAAGTTTTGAAGAAATATATTTGGCAAGGACTAACTCA